>JAHHZJ010007392.1:0-62720 GCA_021437245.1 Aegilops speltoides | reverse complement strand
GAAGAGAATGGCTCCAAATGGCTAAGTGTTGGTCTGGATGGGTATATAGAGGGTTAGCATGCTGGCCGTGCCAATCATGATTAGCAGGCTCGGCCTTTAGTCGCGGTGGCCTGGCCAACCGCGACTAAAGCCCCTCACGCACCAGCTGGCCACCGAGCGCCAGGCCCAGCCTTTGGTCGGGTTCACCTCCGTAATCATGATTAAAGGTCCCATTGGTCGTTCCTACAGCTTCGCGACTTATGGGCTGACGGAAAGCCTGTTTTTCCACTAGTGGGCGACCGCCTCAAATGATTCCCATAATAGAAACTCTTTTTTACCAAAGGAATAGTGAGACTATCTAGGTCAAGCTAGTACACCTCTTTCCGCAAAAAAATGCTAGTACACCCTCTAGTTTCACATAAAGTGAGTTTTGAACATGTCTTTAGTAGGATTTAGACAACACGTAAGGTAATGTTTTAAATACTTAGAAACTTAAAATAATATGATATGTTGTTTATAAATAAACAAAATAACGATATGCTAGGTTTGCCACACAAACGTATAAAACACCCCTTTTGTGAATATGAAAGAGATAGGAGTAACATAGAAGAACCCCCAGAGTAGCAAATTATTTATAGAAAAGCTATATCATACTTCCCTTCATCATTTAGTTCATTCTCCTCCATCAGCCACAACGCCTACTAAGGAGCAACATGCATTGGTAGAGGAAGAGAGGAAGTATCAACGAATGTGGACATGTGCACTTTTGGGGTAAATGATGGGAACGGGAGGCCTGGGAAGAAGCTAGCACATTAACAACCCACAACTGTTGCTTGAAGGATGTACACAGAGATGCAAGCTTTGCAGTGACAATGAGTTCGTTTTGCGGTCTCGGAAGTCCTACTTCCTCAACCACCGCAACTCTACATGGCATTTTTAGGCTGCTTTCCACTACTGGGGAGATCGATCGGACAACAAAGGCCTCTACTAGAACTTGGAACTCATGATGTAAGTGGTGCCAGAGCTGATCCTCAGGCTCTTTTCTGCAATGACCGCATAACTATTTGCGGGAATTGTGGCAGCCACTTGGTTGATGTACGCAGAAGTTGCAGATCACGTGGGTTTGGTGGCAGTCCCACAGACATGGCACATAGCTAGACATGTTCACGAAAGCAACCCATCGGCTGCTGTTCACAGTTCTTCAGCGATTAGCTAGCTACTTCTACTTGGAGTTAGTAACTGTTCGAGGAAGAAACACGCTTGTAGCTACTGTTTGTGTTTTGACCGAGCACAATACCCTGGTACGGACAAATTAAGCTATGCGTGATAGATCGATGTGCGTGTCTGATGCCTGCTTCATGCGGTTTGATTAGAAAATATGTTCTGCTAGCTGCCCGCCATGCATTGCGGTCGTTGCATGACATGCGTCCAAATTTAGTACATCCATCATTGTGTTGGTCAATTTTTAGCTTAGACAATTTTCCTGCTATGTGCGAATTGAAGAACACAGGACAGTGAGACATGTGAGTGTCTTGCTATTTAAATGTTCTATTTTTCGTTTAAATCTGTTTATTGGTTTGTTGTTTGGAGTTAATCTCGAGGAATGGATATAATTACAATCGTGGATCCTCAAGGAATCAAGAGAGTAAATAGCATAAAACTACTACTTTACAAGCTAGGGTTCCAAAAACTACCGGTTTTATTTTTCTCGATAACTACCAAATGAGTGGTCGGCTGTTTCAAAACCCTAAAGACTATGTGATTTAGAATTGATCCGCTTCGACAAGTCAGGCCCACCCCAAACGAACCGCTTGTTTGACCGGTTATTTGACCGTTAATCGAGATCCGGGCCCACATGTCACCATGGAGCAAATAATAAAGAGATTTGTTAAAAAGCCCCTCAGCGAACGGGTGGAGGACGAGGACCAGATCGATGGGGAACCGCCCCTCCGCCGCTTCACTCGCCGGGCGCAGCACTGGGCTCAACCTCGCCATTCCTCCGCCCACCTCCTTCACGCCACTTCACCGCTAGCGTCAGCCGTTGGTGGCGCCACCAAGATGCGAGGCGCTACCTCGGCGGGCGGCCTCCAGCGTGTCGCGACAATGATGATGCCGGGCGACAATGGGCTAACCGCCGGGCGCGTAAAGGGCGGCTCAGCGGCGACCACGACGTCACAAGCGGGGCGACACCAGCGGAGCGCCATGGCGGCGCGGGCGCTGCCGACACCAGTAAGCGCCATGGCGGCGTGGCGCAATGGACACCAAAGGGCGCGGAGACTCCATGGGTGCCATGGCCGCGGCAAGGACTCCCAGCGCGCTGCACGACCTCAAAGTGGAGCTGTGGCAGCCAAGCACAACGACTCCAAGGACCCGATTGCTTTTTAAATATTATTATAGGGACCAGATTGCTTTTTAAAATATTTGGAGGGGTTATTCTGAAAAATTGATGAAAGAGACACATGTGAGCCCCACATGCCGTTAACAATAAACACACAGTCAAAGAGACGGGTCATTTAGGTGCGGGCCCGACCTGTCATAAACAGGTTTAATTTTTAACAACATGCATTTAGGTTTTTTGAAACAGCCGACCCTCATTTGGTAGTTATCTGAGAAAAAATAAAATCGGTAGTTTTGGAACCCTAGCTCAAAATAGTAGTTTTTGGTGCCATAGCGTGCTAAATTATACTGTACGATGCTAAATGGCGCTAAATGAATTAGCATAATGCCCTTCCAATCGCTATAACGTTGAGATAGTCCGCTATTTAAAACTATGATCAGGAGGAACCTAGTATTTGTGGGTAGAGAATCAACAGTGTAAAGCCAATTAGGGCCGTGAGGGTCGATCTGATTGGGATGTATGCATATGTATGTGGGCGATGGAAGCAATGGAACACAAATAATAGAAACTCATTTTTTTCTTAATTAGAGATCCAGGTAAGGCAAAAAAGAAAGATACCTATTATAAATAAAAGAAAACGAGTTTCAATAAACAAATATTCAATCAAACCAAACCAAATACACTTTCAGTTTCAATATAATGTGTATTTGTTTTTTGAAAGTATGATTTCTTTAATTTTGACCAAATTTAGAGTCAAAATATTGACAACCACAATACTAAAAGTAAAATATGAAAATTCATTTCATGATGAATCTAATGGTACCAATTTGATATTCCAATATTGATATAATTTCGAATCAACCTGTGGTTGGTATGGTTAGGCAGTGGTATCCCCAGCTCACAGTAGGTTCAAGTCCCGGTGCTCGATTTATCTTCGAACTAGGCGCCCACGTTGACTTTGTAAAGTCTTAAGATGATATGCCGGCTTAGACTCTCGGAGGTGCTCATAGGGTAGTATGTGCGTGTGTGTTCATAGGGGATGTATGCGCTGTTTCAGACTGTGTTAAAAAATATTGATATTTTTTACAAATTTGGGCAAACTTAAAGATGTTCAACTTTGAAAAATTAATACATCTTATATTGAAACCCCATGACACCAATGGCGCAGCAAAGTGCCAAAACCTTCTAGTTATTTATAGAATCGCTATATCCATCATTTAGTTCATTCACAATTTCTCACCCACCGGCCACCGCAACGCCTATTAAAGTAAGCAACATGTACCAGAGAAGAGAGCAAGTATCAAACAAAGTTGACATGTACACTTTTGGGCCAAATAATGGGAACGGAAGGATCGGGAACGAAGCTAGCGCATTCAGCATTCCTCGACTTTGCACCTGCGAGGATCGTAGAGATGCAAGCTTTGCAGTGACAACGAGTTCATTATAGCAGTCTCGAAGTCCTACTCCTCGACCACGGCAACTATACATGGCATTGGGTTTTGCTTACTGCCATGGGGGTCGATTGACAACAAGGGTCTCCACGGGGACTGGAACTCAGGCCCGCAGACAAGGCATGCGCGGCTAGACATGTTCACACCAAAGCAAGCTCTACATGGAGTTTGTACTGTTTGAGGTAGAGACACCTATGTAGCTTCTAGCTACTCCCTGCTGCTCCTAAGCCTCATTTTGGCTACCTGCAAAAATAAGCTATCATTTTGTCGGGAGCACCATACACCGGTACGGAAAAACTAAGCTATCTTCCCATCATGCATTGCGATCGTTGGTTCACATGCGTTGAGAGCACAACACACTGGTACGGAAAAAAGCTGTGTGATGTGTGTCTCGGTTTGATTAGGAGAAAACATGTGCTATCTTCCCACCATGCATTGCAGTCGTTGGATCACATGCATCCAGATTCAGTACATCTATCTTGGTGTAGTCAAATTCATTAAAAAAGTACCGTCCGTGAAACGCTTATTTTGTTAAGCAGGCCTATAAGATTATGATTGCACGCTAGTATTGCTTCGCGCATAGGCACGATATATGATGTATAAAGGGCCACGGACCTCAACTATACAAGAAACGAGGAGGACCTACATAATATGCACATAACACATATACTCAACCCCGGCAGTCAAAGCGCACCAAGGACGCAAAGACCGGACCGAACCTCAAATGACGGTAGGCAAGCCCTGGTCATGATATCTAAATTGTTGGGAGTAGGGACGTAAACACGAATATGGCCAAGGGCCACATGTTCCCGAACAAAATGAATATCCAACTCAATATGCTTGGTCCGTCGATGATGCACCGGGTTAGCGGAGAGGTAGACCGCCGAGACGTTGTCACAGAGAGACCAACGTGGCACGGTCAAGTGGCAAGAAAGCTCCTCAAGCAAAGCCTCGGCACTACGGCGACGGCCAAGCATACCGACGATACTCAGCCTCAGATCGAACGAGAGCGTGAGGGCCGCTGACGCACCACGAGATAAGTGAGGGTCCAAGGTAGACAATAGCCCGAGGTGGAGCAACGAGTGTGGGCAGCCCGCCCAGCCTCGTGATCGGAGTAGGCGAGGCGTCGACGCAGCATGAAGCGTGACGCCAAGATCCATAGTGCCACGACATAGCGGAGAATCCGCTGACCGCAACCTAGTGAACATCTCGAGGAGCATGCATATGAAGACACCTGTCACGACATACCGGATCTCCGATTGAGTCGAGTGAGGTACAAGAGCACCAACGATAGACCGATAGAAAGCAGCATCCGGGCAGAGAACCATCCGTGGCGAAAGCTTGGCCTTCGTGACAACAGCGAAGCGGTGGGCTTGCGCTAAAGCATGCCGGCGCGCCAGAGCTCATGAGCGCTTCCGCCGATGAAGAAAGAAGCCATCGACGGGCGCACCACCTCGAATCGAGGAAGTAGTGCAAAGGACCCAAGTCTTGATGGCAAATCAGCGCAAAGACGAGCCGTGAGTCGACCGAGGAGACCAGTCGACATGCCGCCGTGGATGATGTCGCCGACATAGAGCAGCAAGTAGTCCGTGTCGGAGCCCTCGATGATAGACGAAAAGCGAGGCGTCCGAAAGGTAGAGCGGAACCCAAGGTGGAAAACACCGCTGCGCGCGCTGGTACTGCGCGTGGAGCTTCCTTGAGTCCGTATAAGGATCGCGAAGAAGGCACACGTGGTCGGGAAGCGCTGGTCAACAAACCCGTGGGTTGCTGGCAGACTGCTCCTCGAGGTGACCATGGAGGCGTTAGAGACGCCCATCCGTGCACCGCTAAGCTCAGAGACCGCAAGGTGGAGAACTGCGCGCATGTGGGCGGGCCCAGGATTTTAGGAGTGTGTATTCAAAATTCAAAGGCTTACATCTTTTACAACCTCTTGGTTTTGGCATGTATAATTGATTATAGCTGTATTTTATATATGAGTTGTATACTATAAAAGATTAACAAATAGGGAAGAGTACCATGATTCGATCATAACTTGACTTTTTAATCTAAGCTCATAACTTGAAACTGTTCAAGACATGAAAGTATTGATTATTCAACATATCAAAGTGGCAACATCTGGTAGAAATGGAGGATACAATTATTAATACTAATTCCAATACATCCAAAATAAATTCACACAATACTTGCTACTAATGCTAATGTGTCCAAAGCAAAAGAAGATTTGACCAACAAACAACTCGAATCTAAAGCACCTCCATAAAATGAATCATAGATCTGCAAAAAATGAATCCTAGACAACCATCTATTCCCTCCGTTCCTAAATATAAGTCTTTGTAGAGATTCCATAAACCACATAATGGTGTATATAGATGCTTAGAGTGTAGATTCACTCACTTTGTTCGTATGTAGTGCATAATGGAATCTCTATAAAACTTATATTTAGGAATGGAGGAGTAATAATTAACTGAAAAGGCCGGAAGGAAAGAACATCCGTGAAGAAAAATTAGAAAACCTATCCGAAAAGATCAACTGTTCACCCGCAAATGAGCTCTCATGACTCAACTCAAAGTCTCCACCATGGATGCATGTGCGCCCGTCGCATGACGGCATGGCACCTCAACCGATGCCCTCGCCATCGTGCGGATGGGCGACCGTGCTTTTAGCGGTGAGATCTCGAAGGAGGCGCCGTTTGTGTGATCTCGATAGATCGATCAGGGCTGCATGCGATTACCCCACGCCCACTACAAGAATTTCGATTATTGGGTCAGCGTGATACCTGAAGGAGAATCGGGCCATGTGGAGCGGGAAGGAGAAACAGAGCAGGGTGGCTAATCCATGCCGTAAGAGCATATACAGCCTCGTAAATCTCTTCTTTTCATACGGTAACGACATAAACTCTATATATGCATAACATCTTACAAAAATAATGGGTATTCAAATGAATACCCATGAATTGACCGCCTGCCCTCGCATGCGATCGCGTCGGGCTTGACGATCGAGCGAAGGTGTCGGTGAAGTCGATGCCAGACGCCGCCGGAAGCCATGAACGACCCAAACGGCTTTGTAGCGATCAAGGGTACCATCGTGAGAACTTGTGTTTATAGACCCACTTCCCGTAATCACGCTATGCCGGGACGGGGAACAAGCTGCCACGTCCGTTGCGCAATGGCGCCAAACTCCTCTTGCATCACAGCCATCCGTAGCGGGTCATGAAGAGCAGCTCGAACGGAGGACGACAATGGCGACGCTAAGAGGTGGACGCCGCGATGGACGTAGTCATCCGAGGCCCAGCGAGAGCCGGGCGAAAACGCCAGACGGGCGCGTGGTGACGGACCGCCACAGCGCTGGGGCGGGCGGGCACCGGGGCGCTGAGCACCGGGGCACCGAGGGCGCCGAGGGGCTGCGGGCGCTGGGGAGGCGCGGGCCGCGGGCACCAACGCCGGGCGCCAGCGCTGCTGTGGAGGCGCCAGTGGGCGCGCGCCAAAGCCAAGTGGGCGGAGAGGCGAGCGCCCGGGAGAGGCGCCGAGGAGCCCACACTGGTGGCGGAGGAACAGCCGGGGTACCGTGAACGGAAACATATGCTCATCAAAGTAACGTGCTGGAAGTGAACACACGGTGGGAGACCGAAGTTATCGAACCGGAGAAGTCTACACATCGCTATGAATCAACCGAAAAGGAAAAGAAGCAATGGTGGTGGAATTATTAAACGGCAGACGAACATGTTTGCCGACCGACAGCATGGTGTGATCTCGATCTTATTGCAAATCGAAATCAAACTCCTAAGAATATGACAAAGTGTGACGGGTTGGATGACCCAAGCGAAGGTGCTGTAGATCGACCAAATGGAGAGAGCAACCGGTGGTGGTGGGGCATGTAAGGGGGGAGCACTGGTCCTGTGGCGCCGTGGTGGCCGTGAGGGGGGCGGAGACGCCATGGAGAGCCGTAGCCGCCGGTTGCGGGTACTCCATACGGTATGTGTAGTAGCCCCGATCAGCGATCAAGGTGTTGGTAGGCTGGATGGCCCACCGAAAAACCTGTCGACCCATAGATAGATGTTGCGTGTATCGGGCACTATCGTGCTGCTGCGAAAAGTGCTGGCCTGCTAACGACTCCAAACCAGCACTGGAGACCCAGACACGGGCAGAGCCCCATAAGGATTCCGTGATGGGTAATAAGGCTAAACGCCCCGCAAGAATAAAGAAAGGGTCGACGGCAGAGGCGCGTAAGCGGGTGACGATGGACTGCCGGAGCGCCGACGGCGGAGCTGCTAGAGAACCGTGAAGGGACTGGCTGGAGCGCCAGCGGTGGAGGGTCCGATCAGGACACCGGGCGAGCTGCTACAGAGGGCGCCGCTGGCCGGACGGCAGAGGCGCGGCGAATGGACCGTGGACGCTGCTGTTGTCAAAACCGGCGGATCTCGGTAGGGGGTCCCGATCAGGCGCTTAAGGCTAATGGTAACAGGAGGCAATGGACATAATGTTTACCAGGTTCGCCCTCTTGATGGAGGTAAAACCCTACTTCCCGCTTGATTGATATTGATGATATGAGTATTACAAGAGTTGATCTACCACGAGATCGAGAGACTAAACCTAGAAGCAAGCCTATGATGATTATGATTCTGCCCCTAAGGATTAAACCTCCGTTATATAGACACCGAGAGGGCTAGGGTTTACACAGTCGGTTACAAAGAAGGAAATCTATTATCCGGATCGCCAAGCTTGTCTTCCACGCAAAGGAGAGTCCCATCCGACACGGGACGAAGTCTTGAGTCTTGTATTTTCATGATCCAACATCCGCCAAGTATATAGTCCGCCGTCCGGATACTTCTAATCCAGACTCCCAGTAGCCCCTGAACCAGGCTAATGACGATGAGTCCGCCAGAGTTTTGTTCTCGCATTGCAACGGGTTCCATCTCCGAATACCCAAAGTACCTGTACACAATAAAGGTCCGCTTCCCATCAATGTTGTACCTCGGCTTCGCTTCAATAATGACCATCTCCATGTCGAGCGAATACGAAGCCGGGCATTTTTGCATTTGCCACCCTGTCCTGTGCAAACCGCTATTTGAAGGACGGGATTATTAGATCCAAGCTTCACCTTCTTCCCTTGAGCGAGCATCCAACAGCGCCTAAAAAATCATTCCAGATTGCGGCCGCCGCAACTCCTCCTCACTCCGTAGCTCTAGGCCAGGTGATTTGGAAGAATGTTCTGTTCCTCAAAGCCGCTATAATAGAGCTGCACTGGGTTTCTTCCACCAGCTGCTCATGGTCCCCGCCCGAGCCGGACTATCCACCTATAATGGCGGGAGCAAGCGGAGAGATCTCTAATCCATCCCTCAGGGAGCGAGTATGCCTCATCCCGTGATTCTAAGAGGCGCTGGTTTCCATCCACCCATTCTTCAGCAGTTCCCCGGAGTTCTACGCCCAGCTAGCATAATTTACCAGGCCGTGATATAGCAGGATACGCGTCTTTGTGAACTACTCGGGCTGGAGGCTCACTTCGGGTTATGGAAGAAGTTGTTCATTGCCCTCACAACCAGGGGGAATCCATATGTCAAGTGGTGGAGCCAAGTATGCTGGCCGCCAGACCGGATACTGTCCGTACTCCCAAGAAGGCACCAAAATTGGCCCTGAGTGGTTTTATGTTGACGACGCTCCTTACGGATCCAGTCCGGACCGGTCTCGAGTTCAAGAACGCCCACCAAGGCACGCTAAAGTTGGCGCCTCAGGGCCCCCAAGAGGAGGATACCGAGAAGTACACTCGATGAGCAGGATAAAGATACCGCCAAATCAGGGCCGCAATAGTTGAGGTTATAGCAATATGCATACGCAGGAGTGCAGCCGCCTCAATATCGGGGAAGCCCATGGCACTACAACGGGAAGATGATGCCACCATCGTGGTCGTAGAAGGTCCGGACTCCGCCATCGCTTCCGTGAGGATATTGTCCGATTTGTATAAAGGAGAAGAAGAAGAATTCTTCATATTAGACCACGGATGGGTTTTCATACAACCTCTGCTGTAAGTCGCCACTTCCGCCTCCACTCATTCTCTCAAGGCCCTTCATCGCAATTATTTACCTCGATATTTCTTGAGTAGAACCGAGCAGCCGTAGAAGGATTCAACAACCCTCGATAACCCACAAGTATAGGGGATCGCAATAGCCGAGGGTAGAGTATTCAACCCAAATTTATTGATTCACAAGGGGAGCCAAAGAATATTCTTGAGTATTAGCAGTTGAGTTGTCAATTCAACCACACCCGGATAACTTAGTATCTCTGCAGCAAAGTGTTTAGTAGCAAAAGTGGTATGATAATAAAGGTAACGGTAGCAAAAGTAAAGATAAATATTTTTGGTTTTGTAGTAGTTGTAACAAGTAGCAACGGAAAGGTAAATAAGCCAAGAACAATATGTGAAAAGCTGTGAGGCAATGGATCGTGATGGATAATTATGCCGCGCATTCCTCATGTAATAGCTATAACATAGGGTGACACAAAACTAGCTCCAATTCATCAATGTTATGTAGGCATGTATTCAGAATAGTCATACGTTATGGAAAAAACTTGCATGGCATCTTTTGTCCTACCCTCCCGCTGTAGCCGGGTCCTTACGGAAACTAAGGGATATTAAGGCCTCCTTTAATAGAGAACCAACCAAAGCATTAACACATAGTGAATACATGAACTCCTCAAACTACGGTCATCACCGAAGTATCCCGATTATTGTCATCGGTTGTCGGATCATAACACATAATAGGTGACTATAGACTTGCAAGATAGGATCAAGAACACACATATATTCATGAAAACATAATAGGTTCAGATCTGAAATCATGGCACTCGGGCCCTAGTGACAAGCATTAAGCATAGCAAAGTCATAGCAACATCAATCTCGTGAACATAGTGGATACTAGGATCAAACCCTAACAAAACTAACTTGATTACATGGTAAATCTCATCCAAACCATCACCGTCCAGCAAGCCTACGATGGAATTACTCACGACGGCGGTGAGCATCATGAAATTGGTGATGGAGGATGGTTGATGATGACGACGGCACGAATCTCTCTCCGAGCCCCGAACGGACCTGATCAGCCCTCCCAGAGAGATTAGGGCTTGGCGGCGGCTCCATGTCGTAAAACGCGATGAAACTTTCTCCATTTTTTCCTCCGAGATGGAATATATGGAGTTGAGTTGAGGTCGGAGGATGTCCGGGGCCCACGATAGGGGGCGCGCCCTAGAGGGGGGCGCCCCAGTCTCGTGGACAAAGGGACCCCTAGCATTAATTCTTTTCGCTAAAATTCTTGTTAAATCCAAAAGTGCCTCCGTGGATTTCGTGACATTCCAGAACTTTTCTTTTCTACACATAAACAACATCATATGTCACAAAAACAGCGTTAGTCCGGGTTAGTTTCATTCAAGTCATGCAAGTAAGAGTCCAAAACAAGGGCAAAAGTGTTTGGAAAAGTAGATACATTGAGACGATCAACCCCAAGTTAAACCTTTGCTTCCTCAAGCAATTCAGTTGATAAACCGAAGTGATAAAGAAAAACTTTACAAACTTTGTTTGCTCTTGTTGTTGTAACATGAAAAGCCAGATTCAAGTTTCAGAAATATTATGAACTAACCATACTTTCAACACATAGGTCTCACAATTACTCATATCAATAGCATAATCAGCTAGCGAGCCATAATAATAAAACTCGGATGACAACACTTTCTCAAAATAATTATAACATGATATAACAAAATGGTATCTCGCTAGCCCTTTCTGAGACCGCAAAACATAAATGCAGAGCACCTTTAAAGATCAAGGACTGACTAAACATTGTAATTCATGGTAAAAGAGATCCGGTCAAGTCATACCCAATATAAACCAATAATAATGAATGCAAATGATACAGTGCTCCAAAGGTGCTTTTAATAAGAAGGATGATGACTCAACATAAAAGTAAATAGATAGGCCCTTCAGAGGGAAGCATGGATTTGTAGAGGTGCGAGCTCAATTTTAAAATAGAGATTGAATAACATTTTGAGTGGCATACTTCCGTCAACGCAACAACTAAGAGATGGCTGTATCTTCCATACTACATGCATTATAGGTAGTTCCCAAACATAATGGTAAAGGTTTATACTCCCCAACCACCAAAAGCATCAATCCATGGCTTGCTCAACAACGAAAGTGCCTCCAACATACAACAGCCCCTGGGGAGTTTTGTTTAATTATTTTGATTTGCTTTGATCTTTTGGATCATGGACTAGGCATCCCTGCCATCGCCCTTTCGTGAATGAGGAGTGGAGTCCACCTCTTGAGAATAACCCACCTAGCATGGAAGATATAGGCAGCCCTAGTTGAAACATGAGCTGCTCGAGCATACAAAAGAATTTCATTTGAAGGTTTGACTTTGTCACATACAAATTTACTTGGAACGATGTGTAATACCGCATATAGGAAGGTATAGTGGACTCATATGGAATAACTTTGGGGTTTAAGGAGTTTGGATGCACAAGCAGTATTCCCGCTTAGTACAGGTGAATGCTAGCAAAAGACTGGGAAGCGACCAACTGAGACAACGGCAATAGTCGTAAGCATGCATTAAAATTAATTTACACCGAGTACAAGCATGAGTAGGATATAATCCACCATGAACATAAATATCATGAAGGCTATGTTGATTTGATTCAACTACATGCGTGAACATGCCAAGTCGAGTCACTCAATTCATTCAAAGGAGCATACCATCCCATCATACCACATCATAATCATTCTAATAGCATGTTACAACGGTAAACCATTATAACTCATTGCTAATCAAGCATGGCACAAGTAACTATAATCTCTAAATGTCATTGCAAATATGTTTACTTCATAATAGCTGACTCAGAACGATGAACTCATCATATTTACAAAAACAAGAGAGGTCGAGTTCATACCAGCTTTTCTCATCCCAATAAGTCCATCATATCTTCATTATTTTCACTTGCACGAATCGAATGATGTGTATAATAATAAGAGTACATGCATTGACTAAGTGGAATCTGCAAGCATTCAACTCAAGAGAGAATAAGTAATATGGGCTCTAAATTAAATAAACAATCATTCATAAGAGCCACTAAGCATTTTAATATAGTCTTCGACCCCCAAAGGAAAGAAAAGAAAATAAAACTATTTACACGGAAAGCTCCCAACAAGTAAAAGAAGAATGAGAAATCTTTTGGTTTTCATTTTAATTTCTACTACAAGCAAGGAAATTAAACTAACTATTTTTTTGGTTTTCTTAAGTTTATCAAACACACAAGAAGAAAGCTAGAAAAGAAATTTAAACTAACATGGATAATACAATGAAAGAGTATGAGCACCGACAACCAGTGTGTGAACATGAATGTAAAGTCGGTGAGAAATACGACCCCAAGCTTAGGCTTTTGGCCTAAGTTGGTTTAATACCAATGACCGGCTGATATCCATAAGTGAACCGGTAGTATTGAGATGCGAGGCGATCGCCCCGAAAGCAAGCGGTTGACGAGCTGCCTCCATTCCCTCTCATATTCGGCTTGCTTCTTCCCCGGTGACAACATATCTTCCTTTTGCCGATAATCAAAAAAGGAGGGAGCGGGAAGAGTAGGACGACGCTATGCCTTCATAGATTAGTCGATAATGAAGGAATTGTTCATTCCTCTCAAGAAAATGATGATCAAACATAGCTTTTTATCCAAATAAAAGGAGGTACAATCATATCCCCTCTCGTGGAGCTATATTAAGAAAATTAGCCATCGGGTTGCATAAATTCCTCCAAAGAAATCTTCCTTCTACTATTATTCTGCAACCCACGTGCAACTATTGCCCCAAGTTATAACCTTTATAACCTACACAGCACTCTTGAGGACACAAAGATCGAGGCACACATGTGACATACTTCGCCTACTGTTAATGATCTACCAAAAAGAGAGCAAATAATGTATAGCAGAAAATGAATGCTCCCTATGGTAGCTTGTGTTACGCCCTAAATTCTCCCACAGAATACTAGCAAGAAAATCTCTAAATTCAGATTTGGGAGGATCATTAATATTACCCCACCAAGGAGTTTGCAAGGGGGAAATCCTCTAAATCCATGGTATAAGATGTATCATAAATATCAAACATGACACTAGGAGAATTACACAGAAATATATTCAACCTCCGCATAAAGGAATCACAATTGATAATATTGAGGACACTTATCTTGTAAGAAGTCCTCCACTTTACGCACTACGGTCAAATTCCTCCTTGAAGCCGCTTCACCATAAAATCATCGGATGGCCACTCACAAGCCCGCACATTTGTGTCCCTTGGCAAATTAACATCTTGTTCACGTATAGCAATCCTTGGCCCTTTGCCGAGGAACCACCTTGGTACATTCTTCTAAGCATATTTCTTTTTTTGAAAATTTCTGAAATTTTAGTAACTTCAAATAAAAGTGATAAAACTAAACAAGATTGATAGTAACTACTCCTACAAGTGCCTAGAGCCTATATCATGCATTGGAATTGCTTGGGACCTCAAAAATTTAACATGCAAGCTCAAGAACATGGTCACCTATGTAGCAAAAATTTGCAATGAATAAAGCACTAGAACAAAAACTAATTGGACCAATGGAGGAGTCACATACCAAGCAACAATCTCCCAAAGCAGTTTTTGAATGGAGCTTTAGCTAAGAGATCAAAATCGAGCAAAAGAGCTAGAACTCGGCTTGAGCTGGATGGGGATTTTTTGGGTAGAAGATGAAGGTGTGGGTGCTGGCATAAGTGGGAGGAGCCACCAGGGGCCTCACGAGATAGGGGCGCCCCTGTGGGGCGGCGCCTCTTCTCGTGGCTGGTGCATGCCCCTCCTGATGTTTTCAGGCCTAAAATCCTCAAATATTCCAGAAAAAATCATACTAAATTTGCAGGCATTTGGAGCACTTTTATTTTCGGACTATTTTTTAATGCACGGATAATTCGAAAAAGAGGATAATACTATTTTTGCTTTATTTATTCTAAATAATGAAAGTAAAAAGAGGGCAGAAGGTTGTGCCTTCTAGTTTTATCCATCTCGTGATCATAAAATGAATCCACTAACAAGGTTGATCAAGTCTTGTTAACAAACTCATTCAATAACACGGAACCGGAGAAATTTCAAATAACACTAAGTTACCTCAATGGGGATATGAAAATCCCCAACAATAAGAATATCATACTTTTTCTTGACAGAGAGAGGAAATTCAAAACCTCCAAAAAGGATAGTTGGAACTTTTCAATAGAATTGATACTATGAACTTGAGATTGTTTCCTGAAAGTGTACCGTATGCTCATTACCATTAACATGAAAAGTGACATTGCCTTTGTTGCAATCAATAACAGCCCTCGCAGATTAAGAAAAGGTCTACCAAGGATAATAGACATACTATCGTCCTCGGAATATCAAGAATAACAAAGTCCATTAAGATAGTGACATTTGCAACCACAACAGGCACATCCTCACAAATACCCATGGTATAGCGTTGATTTATCGCCATTTGCAAAGATATTTCAAGGTGTCAACTTATTCAATTCAAGTCTCGATATAAAGAGAGAGGCATAACACTAACACCGGCTCCAAGATCACATAAAGCAGTTCTAACATAATTTCTTTTAATAGAGCATGGTATAGTTGGAACACCGGATCTCCAAGTTTCTTTGGTATTCCACCCTTAAAAGTGTAATTAGCAAGCATGGTGGAAATTTCAGCTTCCAATTTCTTTTATTTGTAATGATATCCTTCATATACTTAGCATAAGGATTTACTTTGAGCATATCGTTAAGCGCATATGTAAGAAAATAGGTCTAATCATTTCAGAAAGCCTCAAAATCCTCATCATCCTTTGACTTGGATGGTTTAGGAGGAAAGGGCATGGGTTTCAACCCATGGTTCTTTCTTTACCGTGCTTCCTAGCAACAAAATCTCTTTTATCATAACGTTGATTCTTTGATTGTGGGTATCAAAAGGTTCAATCTCTACATCATTGTTTTGCTAGGTTGAGCATCCATGAACATTATCATTAACATTATCACTAGGTTCATGTTCATCACCGATTGTGTTTCAAAATCTATAGGGGTGATTGGCGCAAAGTGCAAAGCCAAATATCCTCCACATAGCCTCGGGAGGGTAATCCACCTTGCGTCAGCGTGCCTCTTGATCTCATCAATGTTACCATCGACATCGGGCTGGTCGATGCTGAAAAAATCTTATCATGGCCCTTGTAAATGTACTTGTAAAGATATTTGACAGCCTTTATGCAAGTAGACCTCCGCGTTGATGTGGCAATTGAACATCCGTAGAAGGTATGGATTATAAAACAACCCATCTGTTGTCCAACATCTTTCCTTGGACCTTAGCATCGTCTACCATCGTCTCCAGATAAATTGGGTGAGAGTCCTTCCCTTGTGATGTGTTTTCATTGAGCGGCCGCGGTATCGCACTTGGATCTGTTTCTTGCATGCATACATTTTTGGGTTGAGCACCGCATGGTCCGTGCATCATATGTTTTACCACCATTGCATACAATTCTGGGTACTTATGCTTGTGCAGGGCTTCGGCGGAAATAGTCGGTCATCTTTGCTCAGGGACGATAAGCTTATATCTGAGTCCATGATCAACAAAAAATGTGCATGGGAAGGCCCTTTTTGGAACTCGACTACGTAAACATAAGCAACAACAACACCGAGAATATGCTTCTTGAACAAAATGTCTTTCATAGCCTCGATTCGCCGTAGAACAGCGAGCCTATATCAGTCGGTCTTGCGCCGTTTGACCGAGCAACAACTCATTCGATATCTCTTCCCATTTAGGATTGCAAGTCATGGTCAAGAAGATGTCGGGCTTCCGTATGTATGGACAATTGCCATGGCGTCCATATGTCTCTTTTTCATGTCGCGGTCACCACCAGGGTATGTTCCAGGGAGCACTATTCTTGTCCCAACAGTGCTGGCTCGCGTCTCGCCCGATGTGATCGCATCAACAACTCCTTTATACAAGTCGGCCCGAATCTGCGTCTGGTTCTTCCTGAACCACCTCAACCGACAACTCTCAATCTTGACATACATGTCAACCGCCCATTCTGCAGTGAGCGTGCTCCTGAGTATGGGATTGAAAATGGCAGGCCGTGTCTGCAGCATGTAACAGTAGTAGTCTCTGACAGAGACGTACAACCTGCTATTCCCCTCTGCAAGTGATCGAGTACCATCAAAATGATGATATATTTTAGCAATTAGATATTAGTTGTAACAAAATGGGATGCATCGACATACGCATCATCATCATCATCAAGGCCCAATTGAGGATTTAATTCAACCTCCCAAGGAACATTACGTTTAGGTAACCGGATGCCACCTAGTTCCCCCTTGGATAGAATAGGGGATAAGACAATGGGTCATATGCTCAGGAGGTCACTGCGTATCTTTTGCCTTTCGTTGTTGTTACCACAAAGTGTTATCCTCGATCAAACCTTTTGCTGAGTTGTTGCCCTCAACCCAAATTGCAGCGACCTCGGATGACAAAGGTCTATTATATCTTCTTTGGTCAAGCCTCTTATCGGTGTTTAGGTCTATCCTATAATCGTCGAGGTTGTCCTTGTGTGCACCAAACCCCTAAATTGCTGGGAGTACGGGTTTTCTTTGAGTATGTGTACTAACTTCTTCACGACATCTGGTGTAATTGCTTGGTGGCGCCTTCGATGACTTATGGTTGGGTCGTCATCACGGAAGTACAAGCTGCAGATGTTACGGGCGTGAGCTAGGCCGACGAATGCATTGTGGTAGATGGTGCGGTGTGCCCTGAATGTGTACACCCCGACTTCATGTTTGTGTAGTTCTCATCAAAGTGGCGCTTGAGGTTGTGAATCTGAAATGCCCGTTGAAGAACCGTATGTTTTCACGAAAATGTCTAGAATCTGCATCCATGCTGGACCATAGCCTCATCAGCTCTGGGATTGGTTCCGGTTGCTTAAGTTTGATCGGCATTCTGACGGCAAAAAATCGGTCTCGAGACTCAAACTTCTTGGCATTGCGGTGCTTGCGGTTCTTGGCGAGCTTGAGGATGTGAGTGGTTATGCGGTATGTTTGTGTAGACACATCTAATGGATCAACCTTGCTAGCTATAGCGACGACATGCTAAACCTCATCCTCCTCCATGGTTTCATTATCGGATCCTCGGGCATTTGTCCAAACATGATGTTCAAAAATTATTTCATATCAACTACAATTAAAAAACTCCACCTTCATAGTTCTTAGTTGACCATACCTTGGTCATGAAACATGTAGTACTCCTCATCCATCAACTCGGATGGCATTGGCTCATCGAACATGATGCGGTCTCGGGTTCATCGATTGTAAATGCATTATCGTCATGGCGAATCGTCGATAGGCGATATCATGTCGAAGAGGTTGCTGGTTGTGATCATAACAACGTAACAATAGCATTTTCATACCATTAGTACCAACATAGTGATTCGGCATGACCCTCGGAGGGCGTCATCGAGATGAATCATCTTGATTGGACGGAGAGGGGTATTGGCGCGGTGGATGATGGACATATAGATGTTGAGTTTGCTAGGTGCGGGCGATAAGTCCGAGGATTCCTTGCGAGGGGTGTTCTTTTTGAAGCATAAGTTACCTTTCTCTTTGCACTCAACTGCCCTTTCTCTTTGCTGCATGACCTCCATTCTCATGGCTTATCATTTTTTCCTTCAAGATCTTCGATCCCTCATCCACTTGTTTCCGATATGTTGCCGCCTGCAGCGTTTGATTGCTCCACTTGTTCTAGAGTTAAGTTACATTTGCGTTCCTTAACACGCTGCCTCATAGCTAGGTGGTAATCATGAATGTCATCGAAGTGATTGTAGTGGAATGAGGCAACACATCACCTTGTGTAAATGATGTGTGGATGGACCTAGTTGGGAGGCTGTATATACATGTTGATACAAACATAATCAGAACTGAATTAATTGGTAATTGGTGCCCAAGGTACCAATGAATTATCTAATGTACATATACAATGCTTAGTTCAATCTGAAATTTGTGAACATTAAAACATTGAAGTTCAAATGTTTGTCTTGCATGAAAATGCATTAACCATATAATGGCATCCATTATGAATATGTACTATAAAATGCAGGATGAAATAAAGCATCATAACTTTGATATTGTAAGGGGGAAGATTATCATCTTGGTGATTATCCGCAGCTCTAGTTCTTGACTTTATAATAATATTTGTATCGTCAAGGTTTATCGGCGATGTTTGTTCGACATTAGTTATATCACCTAGGCGATCCGTGAAACACTTTGTGTACCGCATGATGATATTAGGTGATGTACTCATTTATATTCCGATAACAAATTGCAAGTTGGCAACAAAGCGAGTATCTCGGTTTACCCTTACGATCGATGCCCGTCTCGCCGCGTTTATCCCTTCCCTCTTGTCATCTAATAAATGTGTTAGCGAAATATGTTAGCACTAAACGCATGATTGCAAATTGAAT
The DNA here is from genome assembly GCA_021437245.1 of Aegilops speltoides. Lineage (NCBI taxonomy): Eukaryota > Viridiplantae > Streptophyta > Magnoliopsida > Poales > Poaceae > Aegilops > Aegilops speltoides. The sequence goes on along the minus strand of JAHHZJ010007392.1, from coordinate 43,426 downwards.
CTAATTATTCATTGGATTGATTATAAATCAAACAATCTTACGGACATTATAGGTCCGGTTGATGTTCATGCAAGAGTTTTGTGCTTCCTCTTCTTTTTCTTGTGGTAAGTAGCTCGCCTTTTGGCATTTATCTGTTCCTTTTTTCGGACAAGAAACCTTTCTTTCTTAGTTTGCACACTTGCAGGTCCTGTAGCGATATGCTCGGATGTTGCATGGTGCGGTAAAAGCTTGAGCACGGCACACTTTACGCGTGTCTTACGCCATATAGGATTCACATATAGAGCATCTGGAACAACACAAATACAATATGGGTCATGAAGCTCTGCATCCAAAACTCATTAAGCACTGTACAACTAAATATGAAACCGGTAATACCATTACTACTCTGTGATATGTTTGCTGGAGAATCGCGTGTGAGACAACTGAGAGGCACAAGCATGGCGTCGATTACCCCTATCAAGGTCAAACTGATGTATGCTTCATGCAAAAATAACCGGTAGTGGACATAATGTGTCGATTCTTTGCTAACCGTACAACATCTATTCTTCATTATGTTTAATACTCACCCGATATCAAATGGGAAGGCCCATGAACATATGTCATATCAACATCAGTTAGTTGGGGTACATCCGGTTGCGGGGTTGTTCCATCACACATACTTATCATCCATTGGCGTTTATCACCATCAGGGATTCCGCTGTCTTATGCACCAACACTTCAGCAAATGTTTTCATAATAATCATGACATATGAAGATATGTATACCAACTGCTATATTAATGCATACCCGATATGTCAAGGGAAGACATATTTTCATGGAGATGCTTGTTGGTGGATTTTACATTTTCTTCGATAACCACCTCGCTTTGGAGCATTTAAAGGATCATTTTTCGTCGACATCCGGTTTACCCGATCGATGCGGATGCGCCGTAGCGTTTATCCTCCCTCTTGTCATCTAGTAAATGTGCTAGCAACATATGTTAGCACTAAGCGCAGGAATGCAAATTGAATCTAATTATTCCTTTGGATTGATTATAAACAAACAATCTTACCGAGAGATTGTAAGGTTAGGTTGATATTCATGCAAGAGTTTTGTGCTTCCTCTTCTTTTTCTTGTGGTAACCAGCTCTTCTTTTGGCATTTATCTTTGTTCCTTTTTAGTCGGACATGAAACCTTTCTTTGTTAGTTTGCACTCATTGACAGATCCTGTAGCGATCTGCTCGGATGTTACCGAATGCCAGTAAAGCTTGGGCACTTGCACAAATTAACGCGTGTCTTCTAACATATATAGGATTCACATCTACAGCCTCTGGAACAACACAAATACAATATGGGTCATGAAGCTCTGCATCCAAAACTCCTTAAGCAATGAACAACCAAATACGAAACCGGTAATACCATTACCACTCTGTGATATGTCAGCTGGAGAATCGCGTGTGAGACAATTGAGAGGCACAAACGCAGCGTCCGTTCCCCCTATCGAGGTTGCGGGTTATGCCTTCATGCAAAAATAGCGGTAGTGGACATAATGTGTAAAGTAGACTGCTAACCGTACAACATTGATTCTTAATTATGTTTAATACTCACCCGATATCAAATGGGAAGGACCATGAACATTTGTGATATCAACATCAGTTTGTTAGGTACACATCGGTTCTTGGGTTGTTACATCACACATACTTATCATCCATTGGTAGTTATCACCACCAAAGGATTAAATGCCTGCCTTATCCGCAACCACTTCAGAATGTTTTCGTAATCCTGACGACATGAAGATATGTATAGCAACTGCTACAGGAAAACTAAAACTTGGAGATACTTCTAATATAGCATTCTTGCACCTGCTAAGTCAAGGGCAGGGGAGATGTTCCGCGAGAGATGATTGTTGGCGGCGTTCTCATTTTCTTTTCGATGTTCGGCTGAATCGAGACCATACTGCATCGCCTTTGCTATCGTCGAGTAATCAAATTTGTTCTCACGATACGCATGCCCGTCTCCTGATTGTTTATTAGGTCCCTCTTGTCCAAATCTTCGAGTGAAACATGAAGATGTGAGAGAAGTGAATCTAGGAATGCACATTGTATTAATGGTTACTAATAATATTTAATAATCATCAAGAAACATACCTGGCATTGATACGGATATTTGATGTAGTTTTTCCGCATCCTCATCTTGTTTCTTCGCGATAAGCAGTTTCCGCCTCTTATGCTTATCTCTGCCGCTTTTCATCGAGTAGATAACTTTCTTGGTTTGATTGTGAACATAGATGTTAGATCGTGTAGTCATCTTCTCGGATGTTGAATCGGATGCCGGTAAAACATGAGCATTTGCTTGGGGAAATACTTGTCTTCTTCCATCTATACGAGACAACTCGGGAGTCTCTGCCATAACCGAGAATCGAGATCATGATTGTTGTAACATGCTAAGATAAAACATAAAGCATGAAAAGGTTCACAAATTAAGTAGAATCAGGTAATACCATTTACACTTTCAGTCTTGTAAATTATGCGCCTCGTTTGAGATACATTTGAGAGGCACAAACAAGCCTTTACTCAATATGAATGAAGCTAGCCGGTTTGTCCAGCTGAAAATAACCGATAGTTTAGTTTGCTGCTAACCGAATAAAGTCGTATTAATCTTTTATGTTTAATTCTCACCGAGACCATATCGGAAGGCGGTTGTACATATGTGATATCAACATTACTGTGTTGAGGAACAACCGTGTCTTGCGTGTTTCACTTGTTATATCCCGATCCTAACCTCGGTTCATACATTTAATGAAAATCGTATACTAATTTTATAGGTACTTCTCTCGCACAGGTCTCATACCTTGAATAATAGGGTTATAATCATACAAATGTTGTCCCATCCATCTCTATTATGCGGAACAACACGAGGCGGTGTGGACCCAACTGCATAATTGGGGTATTTGGGTAGTGTCATCATCATATGTCCCAACCAACTCATCTGCAACCACTTTATGAGAAGTAATCACATTTGGGATATAGCTTGACATGTATATTAAGATTTTTAGGTTAATATATGCACAGAGAGGTACATCCTTCGACGCCATATTTTCTCGCTGTTTTGCTTTGTGGAGTCCCATACGTTCCTGTAAGCACGAGATATTGTAAAATTAACGATAGATTGTGTACTAAACCTATGAAATACTTCTTGCCAAGTTTATTATGGTTTTCTTTCTGTTATGCATACATTTCACTTAGATTACGGTATTGATCCAACTTGTTTAAAAAAATAAAGGTTTCCATTATGACACTAAAACATATACACCTCTCCAAGGGCAATGTATATCAAAAAAAATATCGCTTCGTCTACTTTAGTGATCATAGGTCGAATATCAAATATGCCACCCCTAATAGAAATTGATAATCTACTCTGAGCAAAACAATAGCTTCCTACTGATACGTTATGTTCCTTTGAGATTAATAGCCAAAATTGTAGAGCTGAAGGTGACAATGTGAGTGCCGCTCTCATGTAGAAAGATATTGTTCTTTATGTATTTGCATATATAAACCGCTTGGTTCTCTATGCATTAGTTCTTGCTATGCTCTCTTACAATCATTGCATGTGATATCTCAATACAAAACTTGAGGGAAAACACTAAAACTTGAGGGAAATCACTAAAATTACACATCATGGTAAGATGATACACTCACTATTATGTATTGTATGTGGTTGCTTGCATTAATGACCATGTGCATGCATACTACTTAAATGCGCTTCACATCTAATTTACTGGTGTGTATGAGAAAGAAATCAGGTGGTGCACATTTGCACTCACATTTAATTGTATACAATCGCTATATATTTTGACGCATTCAAATGTACTGTGAGAAGCAGCGAGACCCATTTGAAGATAGTCGATGTACTCTGAGGAAGCGATGAGACATTTGAAGGTACGGTTTATGAATGATGAGTTTAATGACAATGACACCCATTTATCATTTAAGCGGATCGTAAAGCTCGAGTAATTTGCGGTGTCTTTATCCTTGTCCATGTAACAAAGCGAGCGATGTTCCTGAATCGAGGTGGGTAGATGTACGCATGCTGGGGTGTTCTCTTCTCCTGCGGTGTTAAGGTATCACATCGATGAGTTGTGAACAGCCACCAGCCTCCATTGCACCTCAATTGGGGCTGTCTAAGAGCATCTCAGTCGCTCTATGCAGCTGGTTGTACCTATGTGGAATGGATACGCCTTTTCATCACTGTTAATCATACCTCATGCATATGTTGACTAGATCGAGATATATATGGCTAAGTGCTAACAACTATCCTATTGCACCAACTATCCTATTAAATCATTTGGTGATTCACGGAATGCTTTTTTGACGAGTTCCCATGCATACTCTTCTGCTGTGTAGATATTGAAGAAATAAACAAATGCGCCATTTCATGCATCCCGCCTAAATGTCCGGGCGAAAGTGGGATGTCAATGCATTCGGCGTATTTGGAACAATGCATGTAAGACATAATGAACTGCTAATACGCATCAAAGCAAGCAGGAAAGCGGGAATCAGCTGCGCCTCAAAAGCGTGGAAGCGCTTCTTGCGTCGATACAATGCGCGATCGTGGCGCCTCAAAACGGTAATAAGCGTAAATCCGTCTGCCGGAGAAGCGGCGGAATGAACCGAGGATCGGCAATGCAAAGGCGATGATGTACGTCGAGGCGAGGGATGGATCGGCGAAGTGAAGCGGAGGCGGCGGCGGTGGAAGATCAGATCTGCCGCCCGTCGTGAAGGGACGAAGCGGAGGCGAGGATCGGCAATGCAGAAAGGCGGCGAAGTTCATCAAGCAGAGGATGGATCGAGGCGAGTGAAATAGAGGCCGCGGCTGACGAAGGTCAGAGATCGAGCGGGGCGCATCGATCGGGAGTTTTTTTGCCAAGCGTGGGATGGGCGTTAGACTAAGAGAAAACTAAGGGCAAGTGCGAAGAAAAACCAGCGAAAATAGTGGATGGTGGGATGACAGTATTACATAAAAACCAGCAAAAAAACCGGAAGACTATTCACCAACTCCTATATTAGGAGTAGAGATAGTTGTATATCAATGATTTCTTTCATGCATTGCTTCGCCTAGTATCACCGTAAGAGAAAAGTTGAAATGACCGGTGAAGCATGGAGATAACACACTTTATCGCTGATTATATATACAAGAAAGGTGATATGCAAACTTTCAAGATAGCGGCCCACGTTTAACCCATAAATGGGCCATTTCTCGAGGCTAGTCCCCTTAGTTAGGTTTGATCCGCTAATTTAGAAGATTTGCTTCTTTTTAAGAGTCATCTAAGGATATATTAGTCCTAAGGAACATGCTAAACCGGGTGCTCTTTGTGTATCTCTGCCCAGGTCGTTGGTTGCTCACAAACACATTTAAGATCAACTAATGGAGAAATTTTTGCACATAAAGGTTTTGATACATAATGATTATGTTTCAGCACAACTTGTCGGCGTGCACTTCGCTTTTCACACCATGACCTCCTCATCCGGTTTACTCGACATGGAGGCAGAGGCTCCATTGAGATGTGATCAGCGATGGATGGATACAATGATGAGATTGGTTATTTTGTCAATTACCAAGTTCAAGCCATGTGGTTCTAGTCTTCATAAAACCACAATGGATGGCGATATTTAAAAAGCATGACTAGTGACCAAATCATGTGGATGGTAGGCCTACAATATTGCTTCATAATCCAGTTATTTTTTTGCATAGATGATAGATCTAACGAATGAAATGTAAGATTTTTAAGATAGTGGTCGACATGCGATAGTCTATCTTTTTTTCTCGTCACTCCTATAACCATGGTACAATCTTTTAGTCCTGGCGTAGAATGTTGATGGATGGACAAGGATCTTTGCATAATTCTACAGACAGAAGCATAAAACAAAAGAGAATCATCCAAAGAAAGTTAAATAAGCATGGTATAGTGACATTTAAAGAGCTATTACTCAACCAATACACCGGATGTACTTAAAGTGGCGAATATGAATCTACGAACCCAAAAATTATATTATTCTACACAGAAGCTTTCGGATCTAGAAAGATTCCGCGCCAATGACTACACTATCCTTTGACATTTGACTTTAACATACCTGGTGAGGGCAATCCTTTATAACAATCTCTACGCATTTTCCCCCCAATAACTAACCAGAGTTATCTTTATATTTAACTATATTTATGTTATGCAGCTATAGCAGTAGCATGCTGTTTTGATCTAATAAAGCCACTAATGTCTAAAGTCTAAGGAGATGGCGCCAAAGTTGATTAAAATGTGGTATAAAGTATTCACCTCGAGTAAGTATTAGCCCCGGCGCCTACTATTCCGAGGTTGACCTTTGTATTTTTCCTTTTGTCGATTGATTTGGCTAAAGTATAATTATGCGAGATGTGAACCTTCAATTACCTTAAACTCTAATATATCAGAGAGAACACACTCATCCAGAGATCATACATAAAAAAACTTCCCACAAGTCGTGATCAATCTAATGGTGTTGAAGGTGTGCTTGATCGGATGATTGTGGTATATCTCTTGGTTATCATACAAGGTGTAGTTGTTCAAAACATTTATCTCAAATCAATTTCATATGCTATTTTCTACATGGAATTATCTTTCATAGTTTTTTGCCTATAGTCTTTCATAGTTAACGGCCATATACTGTGTATGAAATAGTTAGTATCAATGGCTTTGCTATAATACTATTTCAAAACCATAGTTTGTTTGTTTGTTCTTCATAGGGAAAAAGAGATAGTTTGTTTTTTACACAACCCAAAAAGCTTGTACTAAGTGAGAGTTATACAACAAATTGTCGACAACACAACTAGATTGATAAAACCGGATTCTGTCCTCGTCAATGATGTTTTAAAATCTTGCAACTAGTATGTTAATTAGTGATCCATTATACTAAACTATTAAGGAGTGAAATAAGTCTTAAGCCCCGAGGATTTGTATTGTTATTTTTCTCCGAGAAAAATCATATACAATCTATTACTCCGTTGCAAGGTCACTCCTCACTCCTCGAGAGCTAGCTCACAAGTGGTGTATTGCATGTGCACCACTTGTCGCTTCCTTATGTAGTTTTTTTCATGTAATTTTTTTGTTCAAAGCGCTTTATCTCTTAAACCGCTCGTCCCAAATAATTCTAACCATCTCACCGTTAGATTTCTCACCGGGATATTTGATACTAGATCCGATGTTAATAGGTTTCATCAAACTTTTTTCACGAAAAAATGGATGCGAGAAAAAATCAATCCAAAAATGAATACTGAAAAAATATACAAAAAAGGAAGAAAACCAAGAGCCCTAAAGCACGGTTATGGTTTTTCATCGTTTCCCTTCTCACGGAAGCAAATATATGCTTCCATGAGAAGCAAATATATGCTTAATGTGAAAGCACTTTTTAACCAAGAAGCTTAAGATGTGCTTCTTGCAAAGGCAAACCAGTGCTTCCACGAGAGGCAAATCTGATAAGCAATTCAGTGGTTATCGTGAAAGCACATATATTCTTTTTAGAAGCACATCACAAAAGAAAAATTGTGCTTCCATGAGAAGCAAATCTGTGCTTGTCGTGGAAGTACATTTTCCCCTTTTGAAAAGTAGAGTTGTACTTCTAAGCTAAAGCAAATCTGTGTTTTGCGCTCGTGAGGAAGCATAGTTTTTCCCCTTTTGAGAAGCATAGATTTGCTTCACAAGAAAAGCAAACAAAAAAGCGAAAAAGCCAACACCCTCCAAAAACCATCTAAATCTTGGAAACAGCCAGTAAAAAATCAGAATACACAGGAAGTGCCCGATATGCAACATCATGTCGTGGCTCGTGCAAACACTTAGGCAGCTCACAGGCTGCAAAAGTGATCCTCGTGGGAGCCCCGAGGGTACTCTATAGTTAGTTGCTTCTGCTATGTCTCTATCTACTACAAGGACAGGGAGACCTTGTGTTTGATGTATGGGGACCTCCTATTGCACGCCTTCAGCGCCCGGCACAAGGGTATTGGCGCCACTTGGCAGTGGCTGGATGGGCTGGTCCCATGATAGCGTCAACGCGGAAAAAGACCACCAAAAATAGCTAGCGACTGGAATTCGATCTCACGCCTTCGCTTCCACAGAGAGATTAACCATTGGACCAGCTAACTGCTAGTGAGTATGCGAACAATTTGCAGAATAGAAACGTAGACGCGCTATTTACTGCACATTACAAACGGTAACTCTATTTTCCAATTATTTGAAAACATGTTTACATATTACAAATGAAGTTCATGAGCATGCAAAAAAAGTTCACGAATTCAAAATAAGTGATTTGAATTTGAAAAAAAAGTTCATCGTATTTGAAAAAAAATCATCAATTTTGAAAAAAAGTTCATTGATTTAGAAAAAAGTTCATCGATTTTGAAAAAAGTTGATCGATTTAGAAAAAAGTTCATCGATTTTGAAAAAAAAGTTCATCGATTTTAAGAAAAAGTTCTAAATGCAAAAAATTCATCAAATTTCAAAAATAAGTTCCTCAATTTTGAAAAAGGTTCATCAACTTGAAAAATAGTTCATGTGTTTCATGGATTTAGAAAAGACGTTCATCTATTTGAAGAAAACAATTACGAATTTGGAAAAACAAAGTAGAAAAGGATAGAGAAAAAAGAAAAAAGAGGAATGAAGAAATGCATGAAAACATGTATGTTATCACACCCTGTCTAGTGGTTGAGTTGGTTCATGTCGATCATTGATAAATCATGACGCTGAGTTATCTCTAACTACGCATTTTTCTTGCAGCAACACGCTTTCTGGATGGCTAACTGCGTTCACCCCATTAGCTAGCTCGGCTGACCATTTGACCAGGACCATGGACAATAGGCTTTTCTATAAAAAGTTATCGAAATTTCTAAAATTCATTTTTTTTGAAAAAAACTATGAGTTTAAAAATGTTCAAAAATTTAAAATTAGTTAAGCTAATTCAAATAAATCAGGAATTTTAAAAAGGTTCATGAATTTGAAAAAATGGCGAAGTTTGAAAATGTTTATGAATTTCAAAATATTCTAGAGTTTGGAAATGAGTTAGATTTAAAAAGTTCATGAATTTTTAAAAATGAATTCGGAAATAGGTCCTGAATTTATAAAAAGCTGATGATTTTCTAAAAACTTCATGTTTTTATAAAATGGAACTAAAAGAAATAGAGACAAAAAGAAAAGAAAGAAAGTAAAAAGCAAAAACCGAACAAACTGAAACTAAACCGAGTAAAAACCATGTAAATAAACACTGAAAGGATTTGGCGATGGGACTTCTGTATGGTGGCGGCGCGACCTTATCTAGTTGCGGGTGACTTACATCTTAGTGATGGCATCTTGACTCACGTCAACTACATCATCCATAGATGGTTAGACCTTGTCAAACTGGCTACGCGCCCTACTTGCTTATTGATCTTACATATATCCTCGTTCACCACAACACAACACGTCATCTACATCGTCATGCAATTGTTGTGCATTTTTATAAATTAATTGTCCAAATTACCAACTACTAACATATCTTAGAAGACAAAGCATTACCGGTAATGGAGAATGGCAGGGCACAACCGGCGACTTGTCCTTTTACTCTAAGAGAGTGACTAATGTTGCTCAATTTTGGCTTGACAATTCTTTTGCGATAATGCGAGCTGAGGAAATCACGAGTGAGGCATTATCGTCATGCTATTTTAAATGTTCTCTCTTTTGCATCGGTTTGTGCGAGGGGTCCTTTCATTGTACTGGGCCTATATGCATATGCAGACGAGGGGTGATGCGAAACACAAATAATAGAAACTATTTTTTTCTAATTGGAGATCCAGTTAGCAAAAAAAAAAAAAAAAGATATTGCTATTTTAGATACAATCTACAAGAGGAATAGTGAAACTGTGTGGGTCAAGCTAGTACACCCTTTTCTACCAAAGCTAGTACACCCAATTAAAGTGAGTTTCACATAAAGTGAGTTTTCAACATGTCTTTAGTAGGATTTAGATAGCATATTATACGCTTGAATTGAAAACTTAAAAATCATATGATTTTTTGTTTACAAATAAAATAAAATCATATGGTAGGTTTTCCACACAAACGTATAAAAGCATCACTTTTTGTGAATATGATAGAGACTAGGAGAGTAACACAGAAGAACCACCAGAGTAGCTCATTATTTATAGAATCGCTATATCCTACTTCTCCCTTCATCATTTAGTTCATTCTCACCCACCAGCCACCGCAACGCCTACTAAAGAAGCAGCATGCGTTGGTAGAGGAAGAGAGCTAGTACCAAAGAATGTGGACATGTACACTCTTTGGGCTAGATGACGAGAACGGGAGGCACCAGGAAAGAAGCAGCTAGCACATTCAGGATCCATCAACGTTGCTGCTGCAGCATGAGTAGAGAGACAAGCTTTGCAGTGTCAACGCGTTCGTTTTTGCAGTCTTTGAAGTCTCCCACACCCAAGCCATCGCAACTCTACATGGCATAACTGATTGCCCCCACCACTGGAGAAATCGACCAGACGACAGAGTCCTCCGCTGCAACTTGGAAGTTATGTGTGATGTGTGTATGACTGCTGCCTGCTTTATACGGTTTATTATAAAATAAATGAAGTGCTAGCTTCCCATCATGCATTTCGATCATTGGATCACATGCATCGAGATTCGGTACATCTATCTTGGTGTATTTCTTCTCTATCGACCATGCACGCCACAGAGGATGGAGGTCTGAATAATTTGCCTTTCCACATTCATGTGTATGTGATTTACGATTATGTGTAATGTGCACGTGATTGGAAATGTGGAATGAAAATTTCAGGTTTCCAACCAATTAACCTTTGCACATTTATTATTTACTTTTCTTTTTCCAAATGTAAGAGCACATACATATTTTTTTATAAGACCTAGCAAGTGTCTGTGTGTGGTGGCGATAGGAGAACTAAACCCCCACGTGCCCATGTAATTTGTGAATGCACTTTGCATAATAACTAAGGTGTACGCGATGATCAAATTCTCCGACCGCAGGCTACATGACCTCAATTGGGATGGCTTTATGCCCATCAAGGTCAAAGTGTTTGCTCGGATTCTCGGACATGGCAACACTTTCGCTGCAGCCGGCTTTGCCGTCGTCGATCGGGCTTCCCTCGAGCATGATGACGCCCCTTTTTCCTGACGATGCAGAGACGATCACAAGACTCATTCCTCGAGTGCCCCCGCTTATATCCGATGTGGCACGCCGTCCTCGGCCGCAAACGGTATGCTCGCCGATTGATGTGTTGAAGCTGTTTGGCATGCCTTCTCTGCTCACACCCTCCTGAGCCGCCCCTTCAAAGCACAGATGATGGTATTCTTTGGGTCTCGAAGACCAGAACTGGATGGTGTTCATAACATCCGAACCTCTTATCTTGATTATGGATTCATCCAGAACATCTTCGGTGGGTGGTCCAGCTTCTCCCCCGTGGATTGTACCTGTTGCTTCGGTGGTGTGAGTTTGTCATAGCTGATGCCACCTCCCCTCATTTTCTCTCTCTATATAGGCTCCTCGATGTAATAACCGGCCCGCTGTCATATTATTAATACAAAAAAGAGTTCAGGTGGGCGATCACCCCGGTTGATTGCTCAAAATAACTGTGGAGACATGCATCATCGACTTAGAGCATATTACTCTAGCTCTGGCTCCATGAACACGGCCAGGCGGCCGGGCAGAATCGCTAACTCCACGAAGATGAGATCAAGAAAGCTCGGCCTTGTCTTCTCACACCGGTAGCGACCAAGTCATCCAATCAAATTTGTTAAAAAAGAGTATTGTCTCTAAGCGTGTATTTTCATTAGTTAGGCCTCCTAATTCCCGATCAAATATTAGTTGAATATCACCAAGTATTGATCTCAGACACCAGCTTTGACTCTGCCAACTCTCTGCGGCTGGAGCGAGGGACCAGCGCCTAACTCCACATACGAGATCACAGCTCACTTGCCTTCTAGCTGTTGGGTAGCGTAGTAATTTCAAAAAATTCCTCGCACACACGATCATGATGATGGCATAACGAGAGGAGAGTGTTGTCTCGATACAATTGCAATATAGGGGGTGATTGGCGCAAAGTGCAAAGCCAAATATCCTCCACATAGCCTCCGGAGGGGTAATCCACCTTGCGTCAACGTGCCTCTTGATCTCATCAATGTTACCATCGGCATCGGGCTGGTCGATGCTGAAAGAAGCCTTATCATGGCCCTTGTAAATGTACTTGTAAAGATATTTGACAGCCTTTATGCTAGAGTAGACCTCAACGTTGATGTGGCAATTGAACATCCGTAGAAGGTATGGATTATAAGGCACAACCCATCTGTTGTCCAACATCTTTCCTTGGACCTTAGCACGTCTACCATCGTCTCTCCGCCGATAAATTGGGTAGGAGTCCTTCCCTTGTGATGTGTTTTCATTGAACGGCCGCGGGTATCTGCACTTGGATCTGTTTTCTTGCATGCATACATTTTTTGGGTTCAGAGCACCGCATGGTCCGTGCATCATATGTTTTACCACCATTGCATACAATTCTGGGTACTTATGCTTGTCTGGGAGCTCAGCGGAAATGAGTCGGTCATACTGCTCCGGGACGATAAGCTTATATGCTGAGTCCATGATCAACAAAAAATGTGCATGGGGAAGGCCCCTTTTTTGGAACTCGACTACGTAAACATAAGCAACAACAACACCCAGAATATGCTTCTTGAACAAAATGTCTTTCATAGCCTCCAGTTCGCCGTAGAACACGCGAGCCACAATATCAGGTCGGTCTTGCGCCGTTTGACCAGGCAACAACTCATTCGATATCTCTTCCCATTTAGGATTGCAAGTCATGGTCAAGAAGATGTCAGGCTTCCCGTATGTATGGACAATTGCCATGGCGTCCATATGTCTCTTTTTCATGTCGCGGTCACCACCAGGGTATGTTCCAGGGAGCACTATTCTTGTCCCAACAGTGCTGGCTCGCGTCTCGCCCGATGTGATCGCATCAACAACTCCTTTATACAAGTCGGCCCGAATCTGCGTCTGGTTCTTCCTGAACCACCTCAACCGACAACTCTCAATCTTGACATACATGTCAACCGCCCATTGCTGCAGCAGGCGTGCTCCACAGAGTATGGGATTGAAAATGGCAGGCCGTGTCTGCAGCATGTAACAGTAGTAGTCTCTGACAGAGACGTACAACCTGCTATTCCCCTCTGCAAGTGATCGAGTACCATCAAAATGATGATATATTTTAGCAATTAGATATTAGTTGTAACAAAATGGGATGCATACGACATACCTGCATCATCATCATCATCAAGGCCCAATTGAGGATTTAATTCAACCTCCCAAGGAACATTACGTTTAGGTAGCTTCGGATGCCAACCTAGTTCCCCCCTTGGATAGAATAGGGGATAAGACAATGGGTCATATGCTCCGGAGGTCACACGTATACTGTGCCTTTCGTTGTTGTTACCACAAAGTGTTATCCTCCGATCAAACCTTTTTGCTAGGTTGTTGCCCTCAACCCAAATTGCAGCGACCTCAGATGACAAAGGTCTATTATATCTTCTTTGGTCAAGCCTCTTATCGGTGTTTAGGTCTATCCTATAATCGTCGAGGTTGTCCTTGTGTGCACCCAAACCCCTAAATTGCTGGGAGTACGGGTTTTCTTTGAGTATGTGTACTAACTTCTTCACGACATCCTGGTGTAATTGCTTGGTGGCCGCCTTACGATGACTTATGGTTGGGTCGTCATCACAGAAGTACAACTGCAGATGTTCTGGACGTGAGCTAGGCCCGAACGAATGCACATTGTGGTAGATGGTGCGGTGTGCCCTGAATGTGTACACCCCAGACTTCATGTTTGTGTAGTTCTCATCAAGGCTGACGCCCAGGGTTGTGAATGCGAAATGCCCGTTGAAGAACCGTATGTTTTCACGAAAATGTCTAGAATCTGCATCCATGCTGGACCATAGCCTCATCAGCTCTGGGATTGGTTCCGGTTGCTTAAGTTTGATCTGGCCATTACGACAGCAAAACCCGTCGGTCTCAGACTCAAACTTCTTGGCATTGCAGTGCTTGCAGTTTGCGGCGAGCTTGAGGATGTGAGTGGTGTCTGGTATGTTTGTGTAGACACAGTCTAATGGATCAACCTTGCTAGCTATAGCAGACGACATGCTCGCTTCCTCATCCTCCTCCATGGTTTCATTATCGGATCCTACGGGCATTTGTCCAAACATGATGTTCAAAAAATTATTTCATATCAACTACAATTAAAAAAAACTCCACAACTTCATAGTTCTTAGTTGACCATACCTTGGTCATGAAACATGTAGTACTCCTCATCCATCAACTCGGATGGCATTGGCTCATCGAACATGATGCGGTCTCGGGATTCATCAGTGTCGTCTGCATTATCGTCATGGCGAATGCGTCAATAGACGATATCATGTCAGAAGAGGGTTGCTGGTTGTGATCATAACAACGTAACAATAGCATTTTCATACCATTAGTACCAACATAGTGATTCGGCATGACCCTCGGAGGGTCGTCATCAGATGAATCATCTTCGGTGGACAGAGAGAGGGGTATTGCGCGGCAGGTGGATGATGGACATATAGATGTTGAGTTTGCTAGGTCTGGACGTGGGAGTGCGAGGGATTCCTTGCAGGGGGTGTTCTTTTTTGAAGCATAAGTTACCTTTCTCTTTGCACTCAACTGCCCCTTCTCTTTGCTGCATGACCTCCATTCTCGCAGCTTATCATTTTTTCCTTCAAGATCTTTCGATCCCTCATCCACTTGTTTCCGATATGTTGCTCGCCTCGTCGCGTTTGATTGCTCCACTTGTTCTAGAGTTAAGTTACATTTGCGTTCCTTAACACGCTGCCTCATAGCTAGGTGGTAATCATGAATGTCATCAGAAGTGATTGTAGTGGAATGAGGCAATAACACATCACCTTGTGTAAATGATGTGTGGATGGACCTAGTTGGGAGGGCTGTATATACATGTTGATACAAACATAATCAGAACTGAATTAATTGGTAATTGGTGCCCAAGGTACCAATGAATTATCTAATGTACATATACAATGCTTAGTTCAATCTGAAATTTGTGAACATTAAAACATTGAAGTTCAAATGTTTGTCTTGCATGAAAATGCATTAACCATACTTAATGGCATCCATTATGAATATGTACTATAAAATGCAGATGAAAAATAAAGCATCATAACCTGATATTGTAAGGGCGGGAAGATTATCATCTTGGTGATTATCCGCAGCTCTAGTTCTTGACTTTATAATAATATTTGTATCGTCAAGGTTTATCGACGATGTTTGTTCGACATTAGTTATATCACCTAGAGCGATCCGTGAAACACTTTGTGTACCTGCATGATGATATTAGGTGATGTACTCATTTATATTCCGATAACAAATTGCAAGTTGGCAACAAAACGAGTATCTCCAGTTTACCCTTACGATACGATGCCCGTCTCCGCACGTTTATCCCTTCCCTCTTGTCATCTAATAAATGTGTTAGCGAAATATGTTAGCACTAAACGCATGATTGCAAATTGAATCTAATTATTCATTGGATTGATTATAAATCAAACAATCTTACCAGACATTGTAAGGTCCGGTTGATGTTCATGCAAGAGTTTTTGTGCTTCCTCTTCTTTTTTCTTGTGGTAAGTAGCTCGCCTTTTGGCATTTATCTGTTCCCTTTTTTCGTCAGACAAGAAACCTTTCTTTCTTAGTTTGCACACATTAACGCCAGGTCCTGTAGCGATATGCTCGGATGTTGCATCGGGTACCGGTAAAGCTTGAGCACTGGCACACTTTAACGCGTGTCTTCTGCCATATATAGGATTCACATATAGAGCATCTGGAACAACACAAATACAATATGGGTCATGAAGCTCTGCATCCAAAACTCATTAAGCACTGTACAACTAAATATGAAACCGGTAATACCATTACTACTCTGTGATATGTTTGCTGGAGAATCGCGTGTGAGACAACTGAGAGGCACAAACGCAGCGTCAGTACCCCCTATCAAGGTCAAACTGATGTATGCTTCATGCAAAAATAACCGGTAGTGGACATAATGTGTCAGTTTACTGCTAACCGTACAACATCTATTCTTCATTATGTTTAATACTCACCCGATATCAAATGGGAAGGCCCATGAACATATGTCATATCAACATCAGTTAGTTGGGGTACATCCGGTTGCGGGGTTGTTCCATCACACATACTTATCATCCATTGGCGTTTATCACCATCAAGGGATTCCGCTGTCTTGTCTGCAACCACTTCAGCAAATGTTTTCATAATCATGACATATGAAGATATGTATACCAACTGCTATATTAATCGTACCCGATATGTCAAGGGAAGACATATTTTCATGGAGATGCTTGTTGGTGGATTTTACATTTTTCTTTCGATAACCACCTCGCTTTGGAGCATTTAAAGGATCATTGTTTTCGTCAGCATCCAGTTTACCCTTACGATACGATGCCCGTCGCCGCGCGTTTATCCGCTCCCTCTTGTCATCTAGTAAATGTGCTAGCAACATATGTTAGCACTAAACGCAGGAATGCAAATTGAATCTAATTATTCACTGGATTGATTATAAACAAACAATCTTACCAGAGATT
This sequence comes from Aegilops speltoides, assembly GCA_021437245.1. Classification (NCBI taxonomy): domain Eukaryota; kingdom Viridiplantae; phylum Streptophyta; class Magnoliopsida; order Poales; family Poaceae; genus Aegilops; species Aegilops speltoides. The sequence continues at coordinate 26,754 of JAHHZJ010007392.1, read as the reverse complement.
GTAAGGTTAGGTTGATATTCATGCAAGAGTTTTTGTGCTTCCTCTTCTTTTTTCTTGTGGTAACCAGCTCTTCTTTTGGCATTTATCTGTTCCCTTTTTTCGTCAGACATGAAACCTTTCTTTGTTAGTTTGCACTCATTAACGACAGATCCTGTAGCGATCTGCTCGGATGTTGCACCGGGTACCGGTAAAGCTTGGGCACTTGCACAAATTAACGCGTGTCTTCTAACATATATAGGATTCACATCTACAGCCTCTGGAACAACACAAATACAATATGGGTCATGAAGCTCTGCATCCAAAACTCCTTAAGCAATGAACAACCAAATACGAAACCGGTAATACCATTACCACTCTGTGATATGTCAGCTGGAGAATCGCGTGTGAGACAACTGAGAGGCACAAACGCAGCGTCCGTTCCCCCTATCGAGGTTGCCGGGTTGTCTGCTTCATGCAAAAATAGCCGGTAGTGGACATAATGTGTAAGTAGACTGCTAACCGTACAACATTGATTCTTAATTATGTTTAATACTCACCCGATATCAAATGGGAAGGACCATGAACATTTGTGATATCAACATCAGTTTGTTGGGGTACATCCGGTTGCGGGGTTGTTACATCACACATACTTATCATCCATTGGTAGTTATCACCACCAAGGGATTCGTCTGTCTTATCTGCAACCACTTCAGCAAATGTTTTCGTAATCCTGACATATGAAGATATGTATAGCAACTGCTACAGGAAAAACTAAAACTTGGAGATACTTCTGTAATATAGCATTCTCGTACCTGCTAAGTCAAGGGCAGGGAGATGTTCACGGAGATGATTGTTGGCGGCGTTCTCATTTTTCTTTCGATGTCCAGCACGAATCGGAGCCATACACGGCTCTTTGCTATCGTCAGAATCAAATTTGCTCTTACGATACGATGCCCGTCTCCGATTGTTTATTAGGTCCCTCTTGTCAAATACTGAGTGAAACATGAAGATGTGAGAGAAGTGAATCTAGGAATGCACATTGTATTAATGGTTACTAATAATATTTAATAATCATAGAAACATACCAGGCATTGATACGGATATTTGATGTAGTTTTTCCGCATCCTCATCTTGTTTCTTGCGATAAGCAGCTCGCCTCTTGGCGTTTATCTGCTGCTTTCTTTCATCAGAGTAGATAACTTTCTTAGTTTGATTGTGAACATAGATGTTAGATCGTGTAGTCATCTTCTCGGATGTTGAATCGGATGCCGGTAAAACATGAGCAGCTGCTTGGGGAAATACTTGTCTTCTTCCATCTATACGAGACAACTCAGGAGTCTCTGTCGCAACAGAATCGCATCATGATTGTTGTACACAGTTAAGATAAAAACATAAAGCATGAAAAGGTTCACAAATTAAGTAGAATCAGGTAATACCATTTACACTTTGTGCTGTAGCTGTGGCAGTCTCGTTTGAGATACATTTGAGAGGCACAAACGAAGCCTTACTCAATATGAATGAGCTAGCCGGTTTGTCTGCTTGAAAAATAACCGATAGTTTAGTTTGCTGCTAACCGAATAGAGTCGATTAATCTTTATGTTTAATTCTCACCTGAGACCATATCGGAAGGCGGTTGCACATATGTGATATCAACATTAATGTGTTGGGGAACAACCGTCTGTGCGGTTTCACTTGTTATATCCCGATCTGAACCTGGTTCATACATTTAATGAAAATCAGACACTAATTTTATGGGTACTCTCTCGGCACAGTCTCATACCTTGAATAATAGGGTTATAATCATAAAATGTTGTCCCATCCATCTCATTATGCGGAACAACACGTAGCGGTGTGGACCCAACTGGCATAATTGGGGTATTTGGGTAGTTGTCAACATCATATGTCCCAACCAACTCATCTGCAACCACTTTATGAGAAGTAATCACATTTGGGATATAGCTTGACATGTATAGCAAGATTTTTAGGTTAATATATACCTGGAGGTACATCCTTCGACGTCATATTTTCTGCTGTTTTGCTTTGTGGAGTCCCCATACGTACCTGTAAGCACAGATATTGTAAAATTAACGATAGATTGTGTACTAAACCTATGAAATACTTCTTGCCAAGTTTATTATGGTTTTCTTTCTGTTATGCAGACATTTCAATTAGATTCTGGTTTGCGATCCAACTTGTTTAAAAAAAATAAAGGTTTCCATTATGACACTAAAACATATACCTGCCTCCAGTGGCAATGTATATCAAAAAAAAATACTGCTCGTCTACTTTAGTGATCATAGGTCAGAATATCAAATATGCCACCCCTAATAGAAATTGATAATCTATACAGGCAAAACAATAGCTTCCTACAGTACGTTATGTTCCTTTGAGATTAATAGCCAAAATTGTAGAGCTGAAGGTGACAATGTGAGTGCCGCCCTCATGTAGAAGATATTGTTCTTTATGTATTTGCATATATAAACCGCTTGGTTCTCTATGCATTCGTTCTTGCTATTCTCTTACAATCATTGCACAGATATCTCAATACAAAACTTGAGGGAAAACACTAAAACTTGAGGGAAATCACTAAAATTGCCGCCATGGTAAGATGATACACTCACTATTATGTATTGTATGTGGTGCTTGCATAATCAGTCATGTGCATGCATGCTACTTTAAATGCGTTTCACATCTAATTTCTGGTGTGTACGAGAAAATCAGGTGTTGCACACTTGCACTCACATTTAATTGTATACAACTGCTATATTTTTTGACGCATTCAAATGTACTTTCAGGGAGCAGCGAGACCCATTTGAAGATGGTCAATGTACTTCCAGGGAGCAGTGAGACATTTGAAGGTACAGTTTATGAATGATGAGTTTAATGACAATGACACCCATTTGTCACGAACGGATCAGAAAGCTCGAGTAATTTGCAGGCTCTTTATCCTTGTCCATGTAACAAACTGAGCGATGTTCCACAGTCAAGGTGGGTAGATGTCGCCGCTGGGGTGTTCTCTTCTCCCTGCGGTGTTAGGAACTGTTACGGATGAGTTGTGAACGCCCCACCAGCCTCCACTGCACCTCAATTGGAGCTGTCAAGAGCATCTCAGGTACGCTCTATGCAGCTGGTTGTACCTATGTGGAATGGATACGTCTTTCATCCTGTTAATCATACCTATGCATATATGCTAGATCAGATGTATATATGGGGGTGCTAACAACTATCCTATTGCACCAACTATCCTATTAAACTTCGCTGGTGATTACGGAATGCTTTTTTTGACTTGAGTTCCCATGCATACTCTTCTGCTGTGTAGATATTGAAGAAATAAACAAATGCCATGCATTTCATGCATCCCGCCTAGGTGTCCAGGAGCGAAAGTCGGATGTCAATGCATTCGATGTATTTGAAACAATGCATGTAAGACATAATGAACCGTTGTAATACGTACCAGCAACTGTGAAACTGGGAATCAGCAGCGCCTCCAAAACGTGGGTGCTGCGACGTCGGTACCTGTGCGTGATCGGCGGCGCCTCCAAAACGGCAGCGCGTGCGTCGTCCGCTGGAGGGCGGCAGAAGCGGAACTGAGGATCGGCAGCGGCAAAGGCAATGATGTACGTCGGGGGCGAGGGGATGGATCGGGCGAGTGAAGTAGAGGCCGGCGGCGGCGGAAGATCAGATCTGGCCGTCCGCTGAAGGGCGGCAGAAGCGGAACTGAGGATCGGCAGCGGCAAAGGCAACGAAGTCCATCGGGGGCGAGGGGATGGATCGGGCGAGTGAAGTAGAGGCCGGCGGCGACGGAAGATCAGATCAGGGCAGGACGCATCGATCGGGAGTTTTTTTTGCCAAACGTGGGATGGGCGTTAGACGAAGGAAAACCAGCGAAGGGTACGAAGAAAAACCAGCGAAAATAGTGGATGGTGGGATGACAGACGATAAAAAACCAGCAAAAAAAACCGGAAGACTATTCACCAACTCCTATATTAGGAGTAGAGATGGTTGTATATCAATGATTTCTTTCATGCATTGCTTCTGCTAGCGATCACCGTAAGAGAAAAGTGTTGAAATGACCGGTGAAGCATGGAGATAACACACTTTATCGTTGATTATATACAAGAAAGGTGATATGCAAACTTTCAAGATAGCGCCCACAAGCGCAACCCATAAATGGGCCATTTCTCGAGGCTAGTCCCCGTAGTTAGGTTTGATCCGTTAATTTAGAAGATTTGCTTCTTTTTTAAGAGTCATCTAGGGATATATTAGTCCTAAGGAACATGCTAAAACCGGGGTGCTCTTGGTGCATCTCTGGCCCTGGTCGTTGGTTGCTCACAAACACATTTAAGATCAACTAATGGAGAAATTTTTGCACATAAAAGGTTTTGATACATAATGATTGCGTTCAGCACAACTTGTCAGCGTTAACTTCGTTTTCCACACCATGACCTCCTCATCCGTCTACTCGACATGGAGGCAGAGGCTCCATTGAGATGTGATCAACGATGGATGGATACAATGATGAGATTGGTTATTTTGTCAATTACCAAGTTCAAGCCATGTGGTTCTAGTCTTCATGAAACCGACAATGGATGACGATACTTAAAAGCATGACTAGTGACCAAATCATGTGGATGGTAGGCTCACAATATTGCTTCATAATCCAGTTATTTTTGCATAGATGATAGATCTAACGAATGAAATGTAAGATTTTTAAGATAGTGGTCGATTGGCGACAGTCTATCTTTTTTTTCTGTCACTCCTGATAACCATGGTACAATCTTTAGTCTGAAGTAGAATGTTGATGGATGGACAAGGATCTTTGCATAATTCTGAACAAAGAACGCAAACAAAAGACAATCATCGAAACAAAGTTAGATAAACATGGTATAGTGACATTTAAAGAACTATTTCTCAACCAATACACCTGATGTATTTAAAGTAGTGAATATGAGTCTATGAACCAAAAGTTTGTATATTATTGTACACATAAGTTTTCAGATCTATAAACATTCCGCGGCAATGACCGCACTATCCTTTCACATTTGACTTCATCATACCTACGAGGCATTCCTTTATAAGAATTTCTGCGCATTTCCCCCAATAACTAACCAGATTTATCTTTATATTTAACTATGTTTATGTTATGCAGCTAACGAAGTAGCATGCTGTTTTGCAGTCTAATAAAGCCACTAATGTCTAAAGTCTAAGGAGATGGCGCCAAAGTTGATTCGAAATGTGGTATAAAGTATTCACCTCAGAGTAAGTATTCCGTTCCCGACGTCTACTATTCTGAGGTTGACCTTTGTTTTTTTTCCTTTTTGTTGACGGATTTGGCTAAAGTATAGTGTACGAGATGTGAACCTTCAATTACCTTAAACTCTAATATACCGAGAGAACACACTCATCCAGAGATCATACATAAAAAAAACTTCCCACAAGTCGTGATTGACCGAATGGTGTTGAAGGTGTGCTTGATCGGATGATTGTGGTATATATCTTGGTTATCATACAAGGTGTAGTTGTTCAAAACATTTATCTCAAATCAATTTCATATGCTATTTTCTACATGGAATTATCTTTCATAGTTTTTTTGCCTATAGTCTTTCATAGTTAATGGCCATGTCTGGTGTATGAAATAGCTAGTATCAATGGCTTTGCTATAATACTATTTCAAAACCATAGTTTGTTTGTTTGTTCTTCATAGGGAAAAACGATAGTTTGTTTTTTACACAACCTAAAAGCTTGCACTAAGTGAGAGTTATACAACAAATTGTCAGCAACACAACTAGATTGATAAAACCGGACTTGTCCTCGTCAATGATGTTTTAAAATCTTGCAACTAGTATGTTAATTAGTGATCCATTATACTAAACTATTAAGGAGTGAAATAAGTCTTAAGCCCCGGAGGATTTGTATTGTTATTTTTTCTGGAGAAAAATCATATACAATCTATTACTCCATTGCAAGGTCACTCCTCACCTTCCCAGACGCTCACAAGTGGTGTATTGCATGTGCACCACTTGTCGCTACCTTGTAGTTTTTTTTCATGTAATTTTTTTTGTTCAAAGCGTTTTATCTCTTAAACCGCGCGTCCAAATACCGAACCATCTCACCGTTAGATTTCTCGCGTCGGGATATTTGATACTAGATCCGATGTTAATAGGTTTCATCAAACTTTTTTCACGAAAAAATGGATACCAGAAAAAAATCCAGAAAAAATGAATACTGAAAAAATATACAAAAAAGGAAGAAAACCAAGAGCCCTAAAGTACGGTTGCGGTTTTTCACTGTTCCCCCTTCTCACGGAAGCAAATATATGCTTCCATGAGAAGCAAATATGTGCTTCGTGTGAAAGCACTTTTTTAACCAAGAAGCGAAGATGTGCTTCTTGCAAAGGCAAATCCGTGCTTCCACGAGAGGCAAATCTGATAAGCAAATCTGTGGTTATCGTGAAAGCACATATATTCTTTTTAGAAGCACATCACAAAAGAAAAATTGTGCTTCCATGAGAAGCAAATCTGTGCTTGTCGTGGAAGTACATTTTTCCCCTTTTTGAAAAGTAGAGTTGTACTTCTAGCGAAAGCAAATCTGTGTTTGCACGCTCGTGAAAGCATAGTTTTTCCCCTTTTTGAGAAGCATAGATTTGCTTCACAAGAAAAGCAGGCAAAAACTGAAAAGCCAACACCCCTCCAAAAAACCATCTAAATCTTGAAAACGCGTAAAAAAATCAGAATACACAGGAAGTGCCCAGTATGCAACACATGCTGGTGGCTCGGCGCAGCACTTGGCGCGCTCACAGGCTGCAAAAGTGATCCTCGTGGGAGCCCCGCGAGGGGTAACCCTTAGTTAGTTGCTCTCTGCTATGTCTCTATCTACTACAAGGACGGGGAGACCTTGTGTTTGATGTACGGGGACCTCCTATTGCACGCCTTCAGCGCCGCGCAAGGGTATTGGCGCCCGCAGCAGTGGCTGGATGGGCTGGCCCATGATAGCGCGTCAACGCGGAAAAAGACCACCAAAAATAGCTAGCGACTGGAATTCGATCTCACGCCCTCGCGCTTCCACACAGAGAGATTAACCATTGGACCAGCTAACTGCTAGTGAGTATGCGAACAATTTGCAGAATAGAAACGTAGACGCGCTATTTACTGCACATTACAAACGGTAACTCTATTTTCCAATTATTTGAAAACATGTTTACATATTACAAATGAAGTTCATGAGCATGCAAAAAAAGTTCACGAATTCAAAATAAGTGATTTGAATTTGAAAAAAGTTCATCGATTTGAAAAAAATCATCAATTTTGAAAAAAGTTCATTGATTTAGAAAAAGTTCATCGATTTTGAAAAAAGTTGATCGATTTAGAAAAAAGTTCATCGATTTTGAAAAAAAATTCATCGATTTTAAGAAAAAGTTCTAAATGCAAAAAATTCATCAAATTTCAAAAATAAGTTCCTCAATTTTGAAAAAGGTTCATCAACTTGAAAAATAGTTCATGTGTTTCATGGATTTAGAAAAGACGTTCATCTATTTGAAGAAAACAATTACGAATTTGGAAAAACAAAGTAGAAAAGGATAGAGAAAAAAGAAAAAAGAGGAATGAAGAAATGCATGAAAACATGTATGTTATCACACCCTGTCTAGTGGTTGAGTTGGTTCCGTGTCGATCATTGATAACCCGCGACGCGGGTTATCCTAGCTGCGTGTTTTTCTTGCAGCAACACGCTTTCTGGATGGCTAACTCGTTCACCCCATTCGCTAGCTCGGCTGACCATTTGACCAGGACCATGGACAATAGGCTTTTCTATAAAAAGTTCGCAAATTTCTAAAATTCATTTTTTTTGAAAAAAACTATGAGTTTAAAAATGTTCAAAAATTTAAAATTAGTTCGCTAATTCAAATAAATCAGGAATTTTAAAAAGGTTCATGAATTTGAAAAAATGGCGAGTTTGAAAATGTTTATGAATTTCAAAATATTCTAGAGTTTGGAAATGAGTTAGATTTAAAAGTTCATGAATTTTTAAAATGAATTCGGAAATAGGTCCTGAATTTATAAAAAGCTGATGATTTTCTAAAAACTTCATGTTTTTTATAAAATGGAACTAAAAGAAATAGAGACAAAAAGAAAAGAAAGAAAGTAAAAGAAAAACCGAACAAACTCAAACTAAACCGAGTAAAAACCATGTAAATAAACACTGAAAGGATTTGGCGATGGGACTTCTGTATGGTAGGCGGCCGCGACCTTATCTAGCTTAGCGGGGTGACTTACATCTTGGTGATGGCATCTTGACTACGTCAACTACATCATCCCTTAGATGGTTAGACCTTGTCAAACTCGGCTACATCGCCCTACTTACTTGATTGATCTTACATATATCCCTCGTTCACCACAACACAACACGTCATCTACATCGTCATGCAATTGTTGTGCATTTTTGGCAAATTGGTGTCCAAATTACCAACTACCAACATATCTTAGAAGACAAAGCATTACCGGTAATGGAGAATGGCAGGGCACAACCGGCGACATGACCTCTAACTCTAAGCGAGAGGCTAATGTTGCTCAATTTTGGCTTGACAATTCTTTTGCTATGTGCGAGCTGAGGAAATGCGAGTGAGACGGGAGTGTCTTGCTATTTAAATGTTCTCTTTTCATCTGGGTTGTGCGAGGGGTCTCATTGTACTGGGCTCATATGCATATGCAGACGAGGGGTGCGATGAAACACAAATAATAGAAACTATTTTTTCTAATTGGAGATCCAGTTAGGCAAAAAAAAAAGATATTGCTATTTTAGATACAATCTACAAGAGGAATAGTGAAACTGTGTGGGTCAAGCTAGTACACCCTTTTCTGCAAAGCTAGTACACCCAATTAAAGTGAGTTTCACATAAAGTGAGTTTTCAACATGTCTTTAGTAGGATTTAGACAGCATATTATACGTTTGAATTGAAAACTTAAAAATCATATGATTTTTTGTTTACAAATAAAATAAAATCATATGGTAGGTTTTCCACACAAACGTATAAAGCATCACTTTTTGTGAATATGATAGAGACTAGGAGAGTAACATAGAAGAACCACCAGAGTAGCTCATTATTTATAGAATCGCTATATCCTACTTCTCCCTTCATCATTTAGTTCATTCTCACCCACCAGCCACCGCAACGCCTACTAAAGAAGCAGCATGCGTTGGTAGAGGAAGAGAGCTAGTACCAAAGAATGTGGACATGTACACTCTTTGGGCTAGATGACGAGAACGGGAGGCACCAGGAAAGAAGCAGCTAGCACATTCAGGATCCATCAACGTTGCTGCCGCAGCATGAGTAGAGAGACACAAGCTTTGCAGTGTCAACGCGTTCGTTTTTGCAGTCTTTGAAGTCCTACACCCCCAGCCATCGCAACTCTACATGGCATAACTGGGATTGCCCCCACCACCGGAGAAATCGACCAGACGACGAAGTCCTCCGCTGCAACTTGGAAGCTATGTGTGATGTGCATGACTGCTGCCTGCTTCATACGGTTTATTATAAAAAAAATGTTGTGCTAGCTTCCCATCATGCATTTCGATCATTGGATCACATGCATCGAGATTCGGTACATCTATCTTGGTGTATTTCTTCTCTATCGACCGTACGCCGTCATAGAGGATGGAGGTCTGAACAATTTGCCTTTCCACATTCATGTGTATGTGATTTACGATTATGTAATGTGCACGTGATTGGAAATGTGGAATGAAAATTTCAGGTTTCCAACCAATTAACCTTTGCACATTTATTATTTACTTTTCTTTTCCAAATGTAAGGCACATACATATTTTTTTATAAGACCTAGCAAGTGTCTGTGTGTGGTGGCGATAGGAGAACTAAACCCCCCACGTGCCCATGTAATTTGTGAATGCACTTTGCATAATAACTAAGGTGTACCGCATGATCAAATTCTCCGGCCATGAGCTACATGACCTCAATTGGGATGGCTTCATGCCCATCAAGGTCAAAGTGTTTGCCTGGATTCTCCGACATGGCAACACTCGCACACGTGACTTCCTTCGTCGGATCGGCTTCCTCGAGCATGATGACGGCCCTTTTTTCCCCGGACGGTCTGAGACGATCGCGCACCTATTCCTCGAGTGCCCCCGTTTATATCCGATGTGGGCACGCGTCCTCGGCCGCGACAGTATGCTCGTCGATTGATGTGTTGAAGCTGTTTGGCATGCCTTCTCTGCCTGTCACCCCTCCTGGAGCCGTCCCCTTCTCAGCACAGTGATGCGTGGTATTCTTTGGGTTATCTGGAAGACCAGGAACCGGATGGTGTTCGATAACATCCGAACCTCTTATCTTGATTTGCGGGATTCGATCCAGGAACATCTTCGGCTGTGGGTGGTCCGAGCTCCCTCCCGCGTGGATTGTACCCCGTTGCTTCGGTGGTGTGAGTTTGTCTATAGCTGATGCCACCTCCCCCCCCTCATTTTTCTCTCTCTATATAGGCTCCCTCGAGCTATGTAATAACCGGCCCGCTGTCATATTATTAATACAAAAAAGAGTTCAGGTGGGCGATCACCCCCGGTTGATTGCTCAAAAATAACTGTGGAGACATGCATCATCGACTTAGAGCATATTATTTAGCTCCTGGCTCCGCCGACACGACGGGCGGCCAGCCGGCGAATGCGCTTAACTCCACGAAGATGAGATCAAGAAAGCTCGGCCTTGTCTTCTCACACCGGCGCGACCAAGTCATCCAATCAAATTTGTTAAAAAAGAGTATTGTCTCTAAGACGTGTATTTTCATTAGTTAGGCCTCCTAATTCCCCGATCAAATATTAGTTGAATATCACCAAGTATTGATCTCAGACACCAGCTTTGACTCTGCCAACTCTGCGGCTGGAGCAGGGACGAACGCCCTAACTCCACATATTCGAGATCACGAAAGCTCACCCTTGCCTTCTAGCTGTTGGGTAACGTAGTAATTTCAAAAAAATTCCTACGCACACACAAGATCATGGTGATGGCATAGCAACGAGAGGGGAGAGTGTTGTCTACGCACTCGTGAGACCAAGCGAAGCGTTGACACAACGTAGAGGAAGTAGTCGACGCCTTCCGGTCCAACCGATCCAAGCACCGTTATTCGGCACCTCCAAGTTCTTGACACATGTACAACTCGATGACGCACTCGGGCCCGATCCAGTGAGCTTGAGGGAGGAGTTTCACAAGACGACGGCGTGGTGGCGATCTTGATGTTCAACCGCCGCAGGCTCCGCCTAAGCACCGCTACAATATGACCGAGGTGTAATATCGTGGAGGGGGGAACCGCACACGGCTAAGGAACGATCACGAAGATCAACTTGTGTGTCTATGGGTGCCCCCGCCCAGTATATAAAGGAGCAAGGGGAGGCCGGCCGGCCCTTGGGGCGTAAGGAGGAGAATCCTCCTCCTAGTAGGAGTAGGACTCCTCCTTTCCTACTCCTACTAGGAGGGGGAAGGAAGGGGAGAGGGGAAGGAAAGGGGCGCCGCTGTCGTGGTTCTAAGTCCGACAATAGAGTGGGGGTAGGTATGGAGAGGCAAGGTCCTAGCTATGGAGAGGTTGTAAACACAAGCGATGTATGAGTTCAGGCCCTTCTAGGAGGAAGTAAAAGCCCTACGTCTCGGAGCCCTGAGGCGGTCGAGTGGATTATGTGTATATGTGTTACAGAGATGCGAACCCTTCACTGTGGGAGGAGGTGGCTTATAGAGTGCGCCAGACCCTGCCAGCCCACGTAATGAAGGGTTTAAGGTACATTAAGTCCGGGCGCATCGTAACGCCCACATAAAGTGTCTTAACCACCATAAAGTCTACTTAATTACATCACCGTTGCGACAGAGTGCCTCTTGGCCTTCTGGTGGTCGAGTGAGTCTTCATGGTCGAGTCCTTCAAGTCAGTCGAGTGGGTTCCTCGTAGGTCGACTGGAAGGTGATCTCTTCTAAGGGTGTCCTTGGGTAGGGTACTTAGATCAGGCCTATGACCCTACCCTAGGTACATGAATCCATCATTAGCCCCTGAATGGATTGAGGCTTGAGTGAGGAAGGAGTTGATGCTGTTTTCGATTGACTTCTGCATACTGGTCATGAGTTGTTTTGGATCAAGAACCTCTTTGCTGATAACGAGCAACTTTTCTTCAGTCGACTCGATCCATTCTTATCTTTTCGTCGAGTGATCTTTTGGACTTTGCCGATTCCCGAGCGACGGATCGCAGGAAATCCCGTCCGGCGTGACCGATCCGCCGTTCGCGGATTCTACGGGATACGAAGTTTGGGGAAGCGCGCGAAGCGGGGCGGACCGCGGCGCTCGGATGGGATAGGGCATAGACGCCTTGATCCCCGTGCCGCTTTTTCCGCCACGTATCACGTCAATGCAACTGTTTCGGGATATGATTAGATTGACCGGGCCCACCTGTCATCCACTCGGAAGGGATCTTATAAATGCGCCGGCGAGGGTTTTTTGAACAAGACCCCAGCATTCCCTCTCGCTCTCTTCGTCTCCGCCGCGCCGCTTCGCTCGCTCTGCACAACTTCTCCTCGCGCATCTGGCCGGCAGCCATGGTCAAGGAGAAGACGGCGGTGCTGGAACGCGCGAAGAAGGCGTCGGCGTCGGAGAAGGCGAAGGGGAGATCCACCAGTCGCAGCGGGTCTTCTTCTAGATCTCGCCTGCCGAAAGGCTGGGTCCAGGGAGATTGGATCCGGTCGACCATCACGGAGACGGATCTCCTCGACATGGCCAACGACGGGCTGATCCCCCTCGAAGCCGCAAGACTTCCGGGGAAAGAGTGGCAGCCCCAGCCGGAAGAGGGTGAGTGCGTGCTTCTGGCCACCCATGTCGACTGCGGATTTTCTTTGCCACCGAGTGTTTTCTTTCGTGGTTTTTTGAACTTCTTTGGAGCCCAACTCCACCACTTCACCTCGAACTCTATCGCATATCTTGCTGCGTTTGTATCCATGTGTGAGAATTTTCTGGGCTGTCGACCGCACTGGGGCTTGTTCAAGCACATATTCACGTGTCGCTCTCAGACCGTGAAGAAGGCGAGCCCGGGCGATGAAAGAACCCAAGTTGTCCAAATGTGTGGAGGCCTGGGGGTCCAGGTGAGAAACAAGAGCACCTTCCCAGCCATGACGTTTCCCTAGTCGGTCAGAGGCTGGCAGTCGACCTGGTTCTACTGCCGGAATGAGCCGACGTCGGGGCAGTCGAGTGGACTCCCTCAATTCACCATGGACCGTGTGAACAAGCCCTCCTCTCTGAAGGTGATTCCGGAGGAGAGAGCCGACGTGAAGATGTTGATGGATCGCGTGGTGCAGTTGATCCGAGACGGAGTAACTGGCATGGACCTTTTGGAGGTTTTTCTTAGGTGGCGTATCCAGCCTCTTCAGTTCCGGAGCCATTGCATGTGGTTGTATTTGCGAATCAAGACGAGACTCGGATCCACCTGTAGCGATCGACGACGCCACGGTGGAAAGGTGGATGGCGCGGTCACGGGAACAAGGATAATCCCGTGGATCCAAAAGGGTTCCTCCACTCGACCACCATAGCGTTCCAGACAAGGTATGTTTGCTATACCTTCCATTGTATTCTTGTCATGTTTATTTCTGTTTGCTCGTGAATCGGTCGATTGATCTTTGTCTTGATGTCTTATCGCCCTCACCGAGCTGTACTCGATGCCCAATGGAGCACAGTTCCGTCGAAGAGGAGAAGCGAAGCGGGCGAGAGCCGGAGGAGGGGGACTCGAACGCCGAGGATGATGATGATGACGATGACGATGAGGAGGACGAAGAAGAGGAGGAGGGGAGGTCGCACCATCGCGCCGGAAAGGCGGTCGGCTTGTCCATGACCTGCGATGAGCGTGGCAGGGGTTCGATCGTTGCACAGTCGACCAAGCGCCCTCGGGCCACTTCTCCGGCCCCGACTGAAAAAGCGTCGAAGCAGCCCAGGGTGGCCCCGTCAAAGCCGACCAAGCTCCTGCCGAAGATGAAGGTGTCCATCCCCACCATATCAGGGTAATCATGCTGCTTAAGTCTTCTTGTTTTGTGTAAGCTTTATATCTGATCAACACTTGAGTTAGTCGACTGATTCTTCGGAACTGCAGTGGTGCTACTTCTGAAACTTCGGGCAAGGCTGACGACCACGAGATGGAGGACGCAGCAACCTCAAACCCTGGTACCATACTCTTAATTCCGTTTTTAGTCGACCGACTTGTGATCTCTAATTCTGATTCTTTTCTGTAGCTCTATCCAATGTCGTTATCACTCTCCCTGATGATGATGAAGATGAGGAACCACTGAAGCACAGGAGGAGCAGGAAAGCGTCTGCCGGCAGGGTGACCCAAGATGTGACGGTGCCCAAGACTCTGGTCGCAGAGGAGGAGAACACCACTCGACACACCGTGTCCTTCGCGGTGCCGTTGACGAGTGTTCATCCCACTTCGTCAAGTGCCGCACAACCTTCTCTCTTCACGACGCACCACGTCCCGGAGGACCAAGCCAGCGCTGCTAAGGAGGCGATACGCCAAGCAGGGGTCATGATGGAGCAGGCGAAGGCCATCCGGGACGCAAGTCAAGCAGCTTACGACGCCAGCTCCGCCCTTCAAAGCAATGTTCAGGTCAGTCGACCATCGCTTGTTCTGTTAGGATATGAAATCAAAAAACTTCTCTTTCTGGAATCCATGGCAGTCACCCAGTGGGTGTGTTGATTAAAACTCCGTGTTAGCGGGGGCGCGCTGAGTGCACCCGCTGGGTGTAGTCCCCAAGGCTAAGGTCGACCGCTGGCAGTCGACCTTAGGCTTTATAAGTAAAGTCTTTCCGTCATTCGACTAAAGCGAATGGATTTCTCAAACCGGTGGGGGCACGCTGAGTGCACCCACTGGGTGTAGTCCCGAGATCGCGGTCGATCACGATCGACTCTACAAATCAAGAATACGTCGATTTTTTTTGGGGTCGACTGGTCGACTATGTCTTCAATATAACTAGTGGGGGCACGCTGAGTGCACCCACTGGGTGTAGTCCCCGAGACTACGGTCGAATGTTTGTATTCGGCTGTAGTCTTAGAAACGCATGATTTTCTCTTATCCACTCGGAAGTGAACTATCTTTGATATTTTGTCGATTGGTTCTTCGCAGAAATCTTGTGACCTTGCGGCTCGCTATACTGAGCTGGAGCACAAGCACATTCAGCTCGAGCTGGATCTGAAGCTGGTTCAGGAGAATCTGATGAAGGCGAAGGAGGAGACCAAAGGTATGTTCGGTGAGACCTCGACGACTCCTTTTTTTCCCTTCGCTTGTTTCAAAATCTGACCTTGTCAGAATTTGCGAGCAAGGTGAAGGAGGCCGAGAAGAAAAAAAGACCTTGAGCTAGCTGAGAAGACCAAGCTTGTTGATGAGAAGCTAGGTTCATCCACCAAGCTCAAGAAGAGAATACTAATCTGAAAGCTGCTCTTGGGATTGCTAACAATGAAGTCACGATCAAGATCGACAAAACTGCCTGACCGACAAGATCAATCACCGACCGGGAAGAAAATGATCCGAGGCCTTCCCGAGTGGACTTGCCAAGAAGTTGTTCCTTATGCTCAAGGTAACCCTTTACGCCGACAATCATTTCCAATCGTGACCTTTCCATTCACCATTGTCTTGACTCGATGATTGTCCTTGCGAGATTTTAACGAAACTTTGAAGAAGAGACTAGCCAGTGGAACCAAACCTTGACCCCTGTCAATTCTCCAAAGAATGATGAAGTTGCTATGAATGTCTTCCGACCGAGTCTCGTGTTGCAGCTGTCGTGGACTATCTTGCAAGGTGAAGGCCGCCACTTCTCGATTGACTCGACGCTCTGCCTAGGGCGACACTCGTAATGACCTCGAGTCATTGATGGCTCGATCAACGCGGTTCCGATCGAGTGCGGGAGTGGAAAAAGTCCTCACTCGATGCGCGGTGCCGATGTTGCCACAATTCGGCCCGAGTCCACTGCAAAGATGCGCGAGAAGACAAGCTAGCGATCGGTGGCTAACACCAAAAACACGACTTTAGGTCCTTCATGGAAACCTTTATCGCTGCTGCCACTGGATCGCAGACGGAATCGACCTTGATGAGTTCGTTGCAGACCTTCCAGCCTCCACAGAGGGGTAAAAACTTCTTTAAGCTCGACACTTTAAATTTGCCTCGGTATGCCGAGTGGAGTTGTAACCGATAAACCTTAACAGGCTTAGCGCCTGAGCACTTTCGGTTCCTTTAGGTATCGACCTGAACTTGGTTTTGATGTTTGAATATGATTGCTTTTGGCTCAAAATGTCTTTTGCAGGTTCAAAGCAAGACGCTCACTGTAGTCGACTTATTCCTTCACCCTCTTAGGCGAGCGCTGGGCCGCAGCTAAGCCCCCGAGTGAGAGGTTTGCTCTTCACTCGATAGGATTTGTATATCTTAGGCGAGCACTGGGCTGCAGCTAAGCCCCCGAGTGAGAGGTTTGCTCTTCACTCGGTAGGATTTTTATATCTTAGGCGAGCACTGGGCTGCAGCTAAGCCCCGAGTGAGAGGTTTGCTCTTCACTGTAGGATTTTTATATCTTAGGCGAGCACTGGCTGCAGCTAAGCCCCGAAAGTGAGAGGTTTGCTCTTCACTCGGTAGGATTTTTATATCTTAGGCGAGCACTGGGCTGCAGCTAAGCCCCCGAGTGAGAGGTTTGCTCTTCACTCGGTAGGATTTTTATATCTTAGGCGAGCACTGGGCTGCAGCTAAGCCCCCGAGTGAGAGGTTTGTTCTTCACTTGGTAGGATTTTCATGTTGTACTTGTGGTGAAGCTCAGAGGAGAGGATCGCAGTCGACCTGCACCTCGTCCTCCTTACGAGCGCACATTGTACTTATGGCATAGCTCAGAGGAGAGGGTCGCAGTCGACCTGCACCTCGTCCTCCTTACGAGCGAACATTGTACTTATGGCGTAGCTCAGAGGAGAGGGTCGCGGTCGACCTGCACCTTGTCCTCCTTGCGAGCGTACGTTGTACTTATGGTGTAGCTCAGAGGAGAGGGTCGCAGTCGACCTGCACCTCGTCCTCCTTGCGAGCGCACATTGTACTTATGGCGAGCTTAGAGGAGAGGGTCGCAATGACGACCTGCACCTCGTCCCTTCTTGCGCGACGCTGTACTTAGGCGAGCACTTGACTGCAGCTAAGCCTTCGAGTGGAAGTCCGCTTACCACTCGGTAGGATTTTTGTAACTTAGGCGAGTACTTGGACTGTAGCTAAGCCTCCGAGTGGAAGTGTGGCTTACCACTCGGCAGGATTTTTATAACTTAGGCGAGTACTTGGACTGCAGCTAAGCCTCCGAGTGGAAGTCTGGCTTACCACTCGGTAGGATTTTTATAACTTAGGCGAAATAGATTCGCGGCTAAGCCTCCGAGTGGAAGTCTGGCTTACCACTCGGTAGGATTTTACAAACTTAGGCGAAACGGATTCGCGGCTAAGCCTCCGAGTGGGAGTCTGGCCCATCACTCGGTAAGGATTTTTACAAACTTAGGCGAAACGGATTCGCGGCTAAGTCACCCACTGAGGGGGAAAATTTTATTGGACAAAATAAAAGTGACAAAAATTATGGAGGAATTATGACACTATTATTTCAAATCCATGAACTATGTATACTTTATTACAACTCATCCGAAAGTGAAAACTTTATGTAAAATGGGCGGAGTAGATCCGCTCCAAGCTCGGGGCTCTTCGATATTGTGTTTGACGTTGTAAAGACGGTATGCCCCGTTGTGGAGAACCTTAGTGATGATGAAGGGTCCTTCCCAAGAAGGAGCGAGCTTGTGTTGTTTCTGCTGATCCACTCGGAGAACCAGATCTCCTTCCTGGAAGGCTCGACCTCTCACATTTCTGGCGTGAAAGCGACGCAAGTCTTGTTGGTAGATGGTCGATCGGATCAGAGCCATCTCCCTTTCTTCCTCTAGAAGGTCGATCAAGGCCCCGACGCGCTTGCTCAGCTTCGCTTTGTTGTAGAGTTCAACTCGGGGGCATTGTGAAGAAGGTCGCCGCAAGACTGCTTCAGCTCCGTAGACCAAGAAAATGGAGTTCTTCCGTCGACCGATTGGGTGTGGTCTGCAATCCCCAAAGCACCGAGGGAAGTTCGCCGACCCATGCTCCAGCCGCATGCTTGAGATCTCGCATCGACCGGGTTTCAAGCCCTTGAGGATCGTGGCCATTGGCTCGCTCTACTTGTCCATTCGATCATGGATGGGCGATCAAGCGTAGTCAACTCGTGTGCCTTGAGAGTTACAGAATCCTGAATTCTTCCGAGTCAAAGTTCGACCCATTATCCGTAATGATGTTGCGGGACTTCATATCTGAACGCCGCCTCGATGAAGCTAACAGCAGTACCGGCGTCAAGGTTCTTGATTGGCTTAGCCTCAATCCACTTGGTGAACTTGTCGACTGCTACCAATACATGCGTGAAGCCACTTCGACCTGTTCTCAAGGGACCGACCATGTCCAACCCCCATACTGCGAAAGGCCAGACGAGTGGAATGGTCTTCAGAGCCGACGCAGGCTTGTGTGACATATTTGAATAGAACTGACATCCTTCGCACTTGGCTACTATTTCCTTCGCCATCTCATTCGCCTTGGCCAAGAAATCTGCTCGGTATGCTTTGGCCACGATGGTCCGAGAGGATGCATGGTGACCACGAGTTCTGAGTGGATATCATTGAGAATGATTCACCTTCTTCTCGGCGTTATGCATTTTGACCAACTCCAACAAGGCTTTCTCTATACAACTGCCCTTTGATAACGGTAAAGGCTTTGGATCGACGGACGATCCGCCGAGCCTCTTCCTCATCCTCCGGGAGCTCTTTTCTCGTGATATACGCGATATAGGGAATTGTCCAACAGTGTGACCACTAAGACTTCCATGACCAAGTCGACCACCGCTGGGACTTCAACCTCGATCGGATCTGTGGCACTCTTGGGATGTGGAGCTTCTTCGTGAAAGGATCTTCTTTAATCGACGGAGTGTGTATATGCTCCAAGAATACACCACTGAATGGCTTCTCTTGAACCTATCTTTGCGGATCATTCGCCGCTTGATTTTTCAATCGGGTATGTGATGGAGCTCTAACCCTCAAACTTCTTTTCCAGCTTTCCTCATCGCATTGCAAGATCCAAATCATGGCTGGGCTTCACGCCCCACTCCTTCATCACTTGATCGACCACTAAATCTGAGTCGCCATAGACCATCAAAGTATGGACGCCGAGTGAGATGGCCATGCACAATCCGTATAAGAGGGCCTCATACTCTTCCTCATTGTTGAGGAATCAAAGTGAATCTAGAGCACATATCTCGAGCTTATCTCCTCCGGGGAAACCAGACAACCCCAAAGACCGAACCATTCAACATCTTAGAGCCATCAAAGAACATGGTCCAATGCTCCAAGTGAACTTCATTAATGCTGTCATTGCTCAATCCACTCGGCGAGGAAATCTGCTATTGCTCGACTTAATGGCTTTTGCCTCAAACTTGATATCAAGGGAAGAAGTTCAATCGCCCATTTCGCCACTCGACCGGTTGCATCTCTGTTGTGCAAAATCTTCGATAATGGAGCGTCACGACGATCGTGATGGAATGATCGAGAAATAATGAGCAACCTTCTTCGTGGTCATGTATATCCCATACACAAGCTTCGATAATGAGGGTATCTCTGCTTGATGGAGTGAAAACTTCGCACAAATAATACATCGGGCGCTGAACTTTGAAGGCTTTTCCTTCTTCTTCCCGCCGACCGGAGCACTCAGATCGACGACTTGTCCTGTGGCTGCGATATAAAGCAACAGAGGCTCTTTGCTGATTGGAGCAGCAAGCACCGGCTGGGTGGAGAGCGAGCTTTTAGCTCGGCAAACGCTGCATCGCCTTCGAGTCCACTCAACTTGTTCCGCTTTCTTCATCGATCGGTAAAGAGGCAATGCCTTTTCACCGAGTCGTGAGATGAATCGACTCAATGCGCCAAGCATCCAAGAAGCTCGACACGCGGCACTCGCATGTATGCTTTCATTCGGAGAATAGTGCCGATCTTCTCTGGATTAGCATCGATCCTCGCCGAAACGAAAACCGAGTAACTTTCCACCAGAACTCCGAATGTGCACTTTGATGGATTGAGCTTGATATCATACCTTCCGAGGTTGGCAAATGTTTCGCGAGGTCGCAAGCAGGTCGGAACCTTTTCGTGACTTGACGATGATATCATCCATATACGCCCACATTTCGACCGATTTGATTGAGCGTACACTTCAATCATTCGCATAAATGTGGCTCCGCATTCTTGAGGCCGAATGGCATGGTGATATAGCGTAGCACCTAATGGAGTGATGAAAGCTGTTTTTATTTCATCAGTCCATACTGACGGATCTGATGATACCCGGAATATGCGCCTAGAAAAGACAATCTCACACCCCGCGTCGAGTCAACAATTTGATCTATGTGAGGGAGAGGAATGATCTTTCGGGCAGGCCCGATTGATGTACTTGAAATCAATGCACATGCGGAGCGATTTGTCCTTCTTGGGAACCATGACGACATTAGCGAGCCACTGAGTGGTATATCTCACGGATAAATCCTGCCGCCAACAATCGAGCCACTTCCTCACCAATAGCCTTTCTTCTTCTCGACGGCGGACCGCCAAGATGCTCTTTGACCGGCTTTTGCCGATGAGTCGACTCTAAGGCGATGCTCAGCCATCCCCCTGAACACACGGCATGTCACCGCTTCCATGCAAAATGTCCCGCCTCACGGAGGAACCGGATGAGCGCTTCTTCCTATTTCGGTCGAGTGTTGTGGAGATGTGGGTCGGGCTGCATTGGGGTCGGTCGGGTGAATGTGAACAGGCTTCGCCTCACCGGACGATCAAATGCGATTCTGTGGCGGTTTCTTGATCGCACAAATCACTCGGATCTGCGCTTTGCTTATACTCTTCAAACTCGACCGCTGTCACCGAAATCGCAATCTTCGAGCCCTTCGAAAGCACTCTTCTACCTTTTTCGATCACCAGTGATGTTGATCACCTTTGGGGTCGGGCATCTTCGCTTGAGGTACACGTAACATGGTCGAGCCATGAACCGTGCATAAGATGGTCTTCCCAAAATGGCGTGGTACGCACTCTGAAAATCCACGACCTCAAACGCCAACTTTTCCTTGCAAAATGTTTTGAATCACCAAACACCACGCCCAGAGCTATTTGGCCGAGTGACTCGGCTTTCTTCCCGGTATAACTCCATGGAAGCTCATGTTACCGGTGCTCACCGACATCGGAATGCCCATTCCTTTCAAGGTGTCTCAGATACAACAAGTTCAGTCCACTACCACCGCCTATCAAGACTTTCATTAGGCGTAGTGCCTTCGACAACCGGATCGACCACCAAAGCTTGCCTCCTGTGGGTGGCAATATGAGTCGGGTGATCGATTGGTCGAATATGATGGGTGTTTGGGACCATCTCGATAACTTGCTTTTGCTCGGGCAACCATGTTCACCTCACGGTTAATAACTTTCACGACTCTTGCTTTCCACATCCGCTAAGATCATCGAGTGGAGTTGACATGCGGATATCCTTCCTCACCGTCCTCCTTGTCTTCAGCCTTGTCCGACTCTTTCTCCTTGTCCTAGACTATTTTCCCTAAACTTTGGATCGAGTCGTTAATCGGCGAAAGTGGTATGCTTTGGGTAAATGATATTGCCCTCTTCATCTTTCTTCGTGTGGATGTGACACGGCATATCCATCACGCCGTTCCTTCTTTATCCTTTACTTTCTTAGGATTCTAGGATCCTTTTGGCTTCCTTTGAACTTTCCTTGAGTCATGGCCGAGCCTCTCCGAGAGCTGCTGGTTCACCTTCCGCTTCGCTTTGACCGATGTTTCCCTTCTCCGATCGACTCGGCTTGTACTTGCCGCCCGAGTCGGTCTTCTTCTTCACCATTATGCGTGCTTGGTAGCAATCTCCATCATCCGACTCGTGGTCATGTCCCCGTTCGACCAAACTTCAAACTCAATTCTCTGTTTTGACGCCATCTTTGAAGGCGCAGACGCTCGATGATCGACACATTCTCCACAAGATGGTGCAAAGTGATCCATCTCTGAATATACTCTCGAGAGTCTCATTGGTCTTCGCACACGCACTTGCAGCTCATTAATCCAGCTGGTCGCTTGCAAGTCCCTTCGAACGTTTCGACGAACACTCGGGACAGATCTTCCCAAGTGTATATGCTGCTAGGAGGTAATCGATTCAACCACACTCCGGCGGAATCTTCCAACATGAGGGCAAATGCTTCATGGCCACCTCGTCATTCCCACCACCAACCCGAACCGCCACTCGGTAGTCTTCGAGCTGTTTGGTGCTTGACTCACCAAAGGAACTTGTCGACTCCTGTTGCCAACCTGAAATTGGGGGATCACTGCAGCTCGATAGCCTTGTCAAACATTCGACCGTAAACATGCACTCGATCGCCAGGGCGATCTCTCTCGGGTCCGCCTGATGGGCTCTGTTCGGCCGACCAAGCCTTGCACGATAATGGATCGCGTCGAAGCTCGGGTTCCCTAGGGTCGACCGAGCTCTTCGCCCCATACCGAAGTTGACGCTTTGTCATCCTGCTGCCGAGGAGCGTAAGACCCACCCCTCGAGGGGAAGTGGGCACTGACGCCTATCATCTCGGTCGTGTCGGTCTCCATACTGGTCTCGCTGATTCTCGCGCCCTTCTCGCCATGCGGAGGCGATCTGGGACTATGAGCCGATCGAACTCAGATTCGCAGCGATGGATCGATCAGAATTGCTGCGCGATCGCGACACGGCTGAATTCTGGTCTCCTGCCGCCCGAGCAAATCCTCGATCGCATCAAGCCTCTCGCCACCGACCGAGAGGGCTGGATGGACTCTGCTATACGGGTTGCGCCGCTAAATTCTGGATTGAGTTCGATATACCTGAGTCGGCGGGAAGAGTTGACGCCGACATGCTGGAAACTGCTGTTGCACAAGGCCGTCGAGTGCTTGCTGAAGATTCTCCAAGCGAGCGCATTTGGCCAAATTGGCCAATCGTGCTTCCTCCAAAGCGTGAGCCTCGGGGGTTTCTCCTGTGATGGGAGTATGCAGGGCATCCATGTTCCTGCGGCGAAGTTCCTCTCTTTGCAGAGAGTCGAGTGGCTCGGGCTGGTACTCCTCATGGTCACGTCCGGGGTCGCCTCTGCTACCGCGCCGCCTCATGGGCGGCCAGAGGATGCGGGTCCGCCGACCATCGAGATTTCCGCCGCGGATCATCGCTATCGCATTCGGATGCAGTTCTACGAGCCGGTCGACAGATCGAACAGGCCATAGAGAGATTCGCTGGGGCTCGATTGCCGTGACTTGGGTGGTGGCCGTCTCAAGGGCCACCGCGTGCTTCACCCACCGCTGGAGTCTCGACCGACCAGAAGCGCTTATACTGGCGGAGACCGGAAGAGGACCGATAGGGAGTCGACGACACGGGTCGACGGTTGCCGCAGCAGAACGCCGCGGACACATGCTGAAAATGCGCCGCGACCGCGGACGGGAGCGATCAACGCTAAGTGGAGCATCCTCGAGCCAAAGCGGAGTCGCCGGCGATAAAGGTGAGAGCGCTGAGATGGATCTCGCGACCCTCGACCAAAACTCCAGCAGATCATCATGATGAAAGTACTCGAAACGCAACTTCTCCAAAAATCGCTAAAACACCGCCCCACGGTGGGCGCCAACCGTCGTGGTTCTAAGTCCGACAAGAGAGTGGGGGTAGGTATGGAGAGGCAAGGTCCTAGCTATGGAGAGGTTGTAAACACAAGCGATGTACGACTTGAGCCCTTCTGAGGAAGTAAAAGCCCCACGCCTCGAGCCCCGAGGCGGTCGAGTGGATTATGTGTATGTGTTACAGAGATGCGAACCCTTCCACTGTGGAGGGGGGTGGCTTATATAGAGTGCGCCAGACCCCGCCACCCCATGTAATGAAGGGTTTAAGGTACATTAAGTCTGGGCGCATCGTAACGCCCACATAAAGTGTCTTAACTACCATAAAGTCTACTTAATTACAGACAGTTGCAAGACAGAGTGCCTCTTAGCCTTCGGTGGTCGAAAGTGAGTCTTCATGGTCGAGTCCTTCAAGTCAACGTCAGTGGGTTCCTCGTGAGGTCGATCGGAAGGTGATCTCTTCTAAGGGTGTCCTTGGGTAGGGTACTTAGATCGGCCTATGACCCTACCCTAGGTACATGAATCCATCACCGCCTCCTAGTCCAATTCGACTAGAGGAGAGGGGGCACGCCCACCCCGCCGCCCTCTCTCTCTCCCACCAAGGCCCATGTAGCCCATTAACTCTCCCGGGGTTCCGTAACCCCGGGTCTCCTGCTTTCTCCTAAATCACCCGAACAATTCCGTGTCCAATATAGTCGCCCAATATATCAATCTTTATGTCTCGACTATTCGAGACTCTCGTCATGTCCGTGATCACATCCAGACTCAACAACCTTCGTACATCAAAATACATAAACTCATAAAGAAACCGTCATCGTAACTTTAAGCGTCACGGACCCTACGGTTCGAGAACAATGTAGACATGACCGAGACACGCCTCCGGTCAATAACCAATAGCGGACCTGGATGCCCATATTGGTTCCTACATATTCTACGAAGATCTTTATTGGTCGACCGCATAACAACATACGTTGTTCCCTTTGTCATCGGTATGTTACTTGCCCGAGATTCGATCGTCGTATCCAATACCTAGTTCAATCTCGCTACCGGCATGTCTTTACTCGCTCCGTAATACAACATCTCGCAACTAACTCATTAGTTGCAATGCTTGCAAGGCTTAAGTGATGTGCATTACCGAGAGGGTGAGAGATACCTCTCCCACATTCAAGTGACAAATCCTAATCTCAAATACGCCAACCCAACAAGTACCTTCGGAGACACCAGAGAGCACCTTTATAATCACCCGCTTATGTTGTGACGCTTGGTAGCACACAAAGTGTTCCTCCGTAAACGGAGTTGCATAATCTCATAGTCATAGGAACATGTATAAGTCATGAAGAAAGCAATAGCAACATACTAAACCATCGGGTGCTAAGCTAACGAAATGGGTCATGTCAATCAGATCATTCAACTAATGATGTGATCCCGTTAATCAAATAACAACTCTTTGTTCATGGTTAGGAAACATAACCATCTTTGATTAACAAGCTAGTCAAGTAGAGGCATACTAGTGACATTCTGTTTGTCTATATATTCACACATGTATTCCGGTTAATACAATTCTAGCATGAATACTAAACATTTATCATGATATAAGGAAATAAATAATAACTTTATTATTGCCTCTAGGGCATATTTCCTTCAGTCTCCCACTTGCACTAGAGTCAATAATCTAGATTACACAGTAATGATTCTAACACCCATGGAGTCTTGGTGCTGATCATGTTTTGCTCGTGGAAGAGGCTTAGTCAACGGGTCTGCAACATTCAGATCCGTATGTATCTTGCAAATCTCTATGTCTCCCACCTGGACTAGATCCCGGATGGAATTGAAGCGTCTCTTGATGTGCTTGGTTCTCTTGTGAAATCTGGATTCCTTTGCTAAGGCAATCGCTCCAAAGATTGTCACAAAAGATCTTCATTGACCCAAGCACTAGGTATGACACCTAGATCGGATATGAACTCCTTCATCCGTGACTCCTTCATTAGCTGCTTCCGGCAGCTATGTATTCCACTTCACACGAGATCCCGCCACGACGCTTTGTTTTGAACTGCACCAACCGACAGCTCCACCGCTTAATGTAAACACGATCCGGTTTATGATTTAGAATCGTCCGGATCGCTGTCAAAGCTTGCATCAATGTAACCCTTTACGATGAGCTCTTTGTCACCTCCATATATGAGAAACATATCCTTAGTCCTTTTCGTGTACTTTCAGATGTTCTTGACCGCTGTCCAATGATCCACTCGATTACTTTGGTACCTCCTGCTAAACTTATAGCAAGGCACACATCGGTCCGTACACAACATTGCATACATGATAGAGCCTATGGCTGAGGCATAGGAACATCTTTCATTTTCTCTCTATCTTCTGCAGTGGTCGGGCATTGAGTCTTACTCAACTTCACACCTTGCAATACAGCAAGAACCCTTTCTTTGCTTGATCCATTTTGAACTTCTTCAAAACTTTGTCAAGGTATGTGCTTTAGAAAGTCCAATTAAGCATTTTGATCTATCTCTATAGATCTTAATGCTCAATATGTAAGCAGCTTCACCGAGGTCTTTCATTGAAAAACTTTTATTCAAGTATCCCTTTATGCTATCCAGAAATTCTATATCATTTCCAATCAACAATATGTCATCCACATATAATATTAGAAATGCTACAGAGCTCCCACTCACTTTCTTGTAAATACAAAGCTTCCAAAAGTCTCAGATAAACCCAAATGCTTTGATCACACTATCAAAGCATTTATTCCAACTCCGAGAGGCTTGCACCAGTCCATAAATGGATCGCTGGAGCTTGCACACTTTGTTAGCTCCCTTTGGATCGATAAAATCTTCTGGTTGCATCATATACAACTCTTCCTCCGTAAACCCATTCAGAATGCAGTTTTACATCCATTTGCCAAATTTCATAATCATAAATGTGGCAATTGCTAACGTGATTCGGACAGACTTAAGCATCGCCACGGGTGAGAATGTCTCATCGTAGTCAATCCCTTGAACTTGTCGAAACCTTTTGCAACAAGTCGAGCTTTGTAGATA
>JAHHZJ010007391.1:0-19408 GCA_021437245.1 Aegilops speltoides | reverse complement strand
TTTTGGGTAACTTAAGTAAAACCAACCCATCACAAAGTCGAATTTATTCAACAACGATTTGAACGTCAAACTTTCCACAGGAATTTCGAACAACCTTACTTGCCTACCTTTCCACCTTGGTGGCTAAACCTTCCTTACGGATCGATCATCAAAGCCCAAAAGGTAGATCCGGAATTTCCATCAAAAGAAACATCAAGAAAGGAGTCGGATTGTTTCTCCATTGATGATCAAGGAGTCGATACTTCGAACCCGCCTAGTGGTTCCTGGTGCGAAACCGGCGATTGATCCTTAAGGAAGCTCATGAATCTCCTCTCACCATTCATCCCGTGGCACTAAATGTATCAGACCTACGCCAGAGGTTCTCGTGGACTAGGATGAAGAGAGACATTGCTCAATATGTTGCTAATCGCGACGCCGTCGTCAGGTAAAAGCAGAGCATCAACGCCTGCCGCACCCTTCAACCCTTAGCTATTCCTCGAATGGAAATGGGATAAAATCAAGATGGATTTCATCACCGGTTTTCCTGTGACCAAGAGGGGAATAATGCTATCTTTGTCGTTATCGACGCCTTTCCAAAGTGGCCCATTTCTTACCTGTCGTGAGAGTATAACCGCTAGTCAGCTAGCAGACTTGTACATCTCCTAATAGTATCTCTTCATGGTGTTCCATTGAAATAAACTCGATCGAGGAAGTCTTTCACCTCTCGATTTTGGGAAAGTTTCCAAAACGCTATGGGAACCCATCTTTCCTTTAGCACCGCTTTCCACCTCAATCAAGTGGTCAAGTAGAACGGTCAACCAAATCCTAGAAGACATGCTTCGAGCTTCAGTTATCTCATTCGAATGGATTGGGAGAAATGCCTTCCATTTGCCGAATTTGCTTATAACAACAGCTATCAATCTAGCTTGGGCAAAGCACCTTTGAAGTTCTCTATGGACTAAGGTGTCGAACACCTCTTAACCGGTCGAAACCGGGAAAGATAATTTTGGCCCGGATATGATCCAGAAGCGTAAGAGCAAGTTCGATCGCTCGTGAAAAGTTGAAAACAGCCCAATCTCGCCAAAAGAGTCAATATGACCGAAAACATAAGGCTATGACTTACGAGGTTGACGAGAAGGCTTACCTTCGGGTTACCTCTCAAGGGAACCCATCGCTTGATCAAAGGCAAATTGGCTCGCCACATTGGACCCTTTCGCATTCTTGCCAAACGAGGAGAAGTTGCTCACCAATTGAACTACCTCCGATCTCCAAAGTCCACGACGCCTTCCACGCTTCTCAACTCAGCGCTGCTTCTCGGATCCTATCCGTGGAGTGGACCACTAAACGCTTGATCTTCAAGATAATCTCACATATCGAGAATATCCCGCTCAGATTTCGATCGCCGAGCGCATCACTCACGGCATAATATCAAGTTTCAAGGTTCAATGGTCGCACCATTCGAGAAGGAAGCTACTTGGGAAAGGGAGGATCGCCTCGACTTGAGTACCCCGCCTCTTTCCGGAGGAACCTAAATCTCGACGAGATTCTTTTGAGTGGGGTGAGTTGTCACACCCTAGCTAGTTCATGCATTAGAGTGTTGCATCATGTCTATTTTTTCAACAGTAAACTTGAAATGGGATTGCCGTAACCCCAACTCTCCTCAAACAACTAGGGTTTACTAAAATATTTTCGATGAACCTGAATGCCCTTCTAAAATGTCCATCATTTTGTCTTGGTCCGTAAGCTTTGCCAAAAGTGTGCACATTTTCCTAGGTCATCCTAAGGTCATTGAATTAAATCATAGCTATTTGAATTTGGGCATTTTAAATAATAAAATATTTCAAATGTCCAAATATCTCCAAACTAAATGTTTCATGTTGGAAATAATCCAACAATGGACTAGGATTAGTTTGAATTTTAGAACCTTCTGGTATTTTAAATAACTCAACAAAGCTGCGTAAAAATAGAAAAGAAAACAGAAAGCGTAAAACTTACTCGCGCCGTAGCCAGCCCACCTCGGCCGCCCAAATTTGCCATCGCCACGAGTCTGCTTTTTGCTGTGCAAAGCACCAAGGTGCTCGGCGGCACCAAGAGCTCGCCACGCAGCTGCCCGCCGCCTCATTTCTCTCACGCCCCCGCTGGATGAGCTCCACGCGCCTTCGACCCCCTGCACACCCCTCTTCCTCTGTACCGCCTCGCCTCCCCACGCCATGGCCGACGCCACTGCCGCCAAGACCACTGTCAGAGTCAAGGCTCCGCCGACCCCACGCCGCTTATCAGGTTCAGAGCTCCGCCGTCTGCCATTTAGCCGAGCCTCGAAGGCCAGGCGGTTCTGCCAGACCGAAGCCGCCCGCCACCGGAGATCCTCGCCACCGCTGGCTACAGTCATTCTCACTTCACGCGGTTCTCTACGTGAGCTCTGTGAGCTCAGCTACCTTCCCAACCCTCTCCCTCTCGCCCTGCACCACAACGACCGCGACGGCTCATGCGACGCCCGCCGCAGCGACTCGCCGCCGACGTGTTTCCGCCACACTCGTTACCCCACCGTGTCCAACGCGCTTCACTACGCCGCGCTGAGCTAACCGAGCACTTCCGCGACTCACCGCACACTCCACCTCGAGTTCACTCACCCGAGCCCGTGGCCGCCAACGGCCGCGCCAACTCCGCCACCCCGAGCCCAACCACCACCACAGATGCGTCTTCCCGCCACTCCGGTGGTCGCCACTTTAAAACGCTAAAACCACTTTCGCCGCCGGTCAGCTTCGCCGCTAAACGCCCGGGTTTGACTCGGCTTGACCACGGTGGGCCCAGTCGACTCTCGGTCTATGACATGTGGGCCCACCCCGCTAATTAAACTAGTTTAGTTTTAATTAGATTCTAATTAACCTAACCTCACCGACATATGGGACCCACCGGTCAGTTTGACCTGACCAGCCTGCTGACTCGACGCCATCATGACGAAGGTCGACAAGAATATATAAATCATCGAATTATTTTTACACAGAAATTCCGTAAAATGTTTCAAACTTCAAAAATTCATATAAAATCAACCATAGCTCCAAATGAGACAAATTATATATGAAAAATGATCAGAAAAATCCAATCTATCCATCTGTACTGGTTTCATGCATGTTTACAGAAGCTAACCCACTGTTTATCACAGAACAAGTTTAAGCACTTTTAATGAT
Source organism: Aegilops speltoides (assembly GCA_021437245.1). Lineage (NCBI taxonomy): Eukaryota > Viridiplantae > Streptophyta > Magnoliopsida > Poales > Poaceae > Aegilops > Aegilops speltoides. Next base: position 16,241 of record JAHHZJ010007391.1, on the reverse strand, counting down.
CATATATGAGTTTGAATTTTGAATCTTTGGTTCAAATTGGTTCAAACCCATCTGATCTTAGTTGCATTAGCCCAAAGCACTCATTTTGCTATGTCTCATTGCATGCATCATGTTGTTGCATATTGTTTGGTAATGCTTGTGTATCGGTGTTCTCATGCAGTGTTCTCCCCGAGGAGTACCGTGATAACCCCGACGAAGAGCAATACCTGCAGTAACACGCCAGCAAGCAACCAACCATTTGATCATATCGAAAATCCCATGTTCTTGCTCCCGCCTCAAGCATTGCATTAAGACAACGCGATTCAAACTGCTGTCAGCGGTAGTTGAACCCATTTCTGCATGACTCCGCCATTGCCACAAGAATTAGATGAAACCCACTAGCATGTGTAGGAGTTGATTGAGCCATGTGATTGTGTTGTTCCTACCTTGCTATGCCTGCTATGCTTAGAGTCGGTCGTCCGGGTTCATCGGGTGATGGCTAGAGGAAATGATCGAGTCGGTATGAGAGTAAGGTGTCGAACACGATTTGGTAAAGGTATCGGAAAGGCCATGTAGGAGTACATGGTGGGTTGTTTCATTGAGGCCGCTATTACATCGAGATCTGTATGTGTGATTTAAGATTCAGCTACTACCATGCATTGGGCTCAAACCAATGGACCTCTCGACTTCTTATTCACCATAGTCTTCGTCCAGAGTTGCAAGTAGTTTCGTGTTTGTAGCCCATCGGAGGCCGTGGGACAATACTGACCGTAGGGGTGGGCCTGATGGTGAGGTACGTGGTCGGGTGTACGGATGCCCGCTTGGTATCTCGGGAACCTTGTTCATCATCGCTTGCTGGAGCGACTTCTGCCGAACTCCTCATAGATGGAACCCAATAGGCGATAAACCCGACTAGAGGCTTAGGTGTTCAGGTAGGTCGTGGCCGACACCCACGCTGGGCTTCGGAAGGTTGCCGAGTACATGTCGTAAACGCTATAAGTGGTGAGAGCGTATGAAGAAGTACACCCCGCAGGTTAACATCATCTATTCGAATAGCTGGCCCGCGTAAAGGACTACTTGGTCGCCATACAGTTCATAGACAAGTAAATGGATACTACTAAAAGCCTCAAGATAAGCGTGAGTGCCGAGGATGGCTCCGTAGAAGACGGGGTTGGATCCTCGTGTATTGAAGTGATGAGTAGTGACTCGAAAAGCAAAACCATTTCAAGTTGGTGTCTCAGAGGATAGCTTAGCCATGAGTCAAAGTGGCTTGTCTGCAATAACCCCACCAACCCTTCTTGATAATATGCATGTATGTAGGGTCTGATAAGTCTTGGCTGAGTACCTTTGTACTCATGTTGCTTTAATTTACATTTTTCAAGATGCCACAAACCCTCCGACGGTTCTTCGAGACGGACATCGGCGTAGACTAGGCCCGTGGTGATCCCGAGCAAGTGAAGGACCATGTAGTATAGCTAGGCTTACCCAAGCCTCTTTATTTTACTAGTTGTCCATCAGACAAAAACACTTGCCATTTGTATGATTGTATGATTTGTATGTGGGTCAGACCTGCATTTATGTGTATGATATGAATGGCTCTCTGAGCCTTAAATAAAGTACTTGTGTCGAGAGTCATGTTGTGATGCCTTGTTGTATTTGCACATATCGGCATATTGTGTGTATGATTGAAATGCTGTGGGATCCGACTATCTAGTTGTTTATCTTTTAGTAGCCTTTCACCGAAATGTCTCCTAGTGTCTCCAATCGAGCCATGGTAGCTTGCTACCGCTCCGAACACTTAGGCTGGCCGCATGTGTCCTTCTTCGCTCCTGTGTCCTCCTTTCGGGAAATGTCACGTGATTGAGTACCGAGTCCTCGTTAGTCTGCCATGTCAAGCCATCGGAGTCCCGCTAGCTCAAAGGTTACAGCCCGAACTTACTTGCTGTCGTCATTAATGCTCGCTCGGGTCATGGATGCCTGTCCCCGTAAGTCTGTGCCACTTTGGGTTTACGACTAGTCAGCAGTCAGCCCGGCCTTTTCATATGGATGCTAGCGACCATCATATACGCAGCCAAAAGGCTTAAACGGTCCCGGCCAAGGTAAGGCGACACCTGGGATACCGTGGCGTGAGTCCAAAGTGATATGATGTGTTACAGTGCTAGATCGATGTGACATTGAGTCGGGTCCGACACGGATCATTCCAGCCGTATGTGCCCCTCCACCATATATTCCACCTCCTCGATCATATCGCTGGAGTTTGGCTGGGTCCCCACTGCATCAATATCACCACCGCTATGTCGACGGAACTCATCTCCGAGCCCCGGATTTATCCGGAGATCACCGAGTTGAATTAGTGCTGAACTCGAGGCTCCGACGCTCGTGCTTGGATCGGTCGGATCATGAAGACGCATTTATACATCAATCAAGGCTGCAGTTAATCGCCGCTTACGGTTCACGAGGGCACGTGACATACACTCTCCTCTCAAGCTATACCATCATCATGATCTTGCTTGTGCGAGGAAATTTTTGAAATTACCACGTTCCCAACAAAAGGTGGATCCTTATCCCTTATATATGGGCGTAACGAAATATGCGCCCCCACCAGCCCCGTAAAAGTCACTTATCTCCCAAGCGCCGCAATCAATGAGGTTACCACATCCGTATTGATGAGGATCCCAAATAAGGGACACGATCTTCAAGTAGACAAGACGCGTTGGCTGAAACCGCCGCCAAACGCGCTTGAGGAACAATAAAACGATTCGAGTAAAGGCTTGGCTGCAGTGACGCCATATCACGAATACGCCAAGAGATTGAACTGTGTAAATATTATTCCGGGTGATTTCGGAGAAAATCGAGTGCCGTTACCGAACCCCGGGAGAGTATTGGGCCCATGGGCCTTAGGGAAGAGGAGAGCGGCCAAAGAGGGCCGCCTCTCCCTCCGTCCGAATTGATTAGGCGCGCGCCTCTTCCTCTCCCTTCCTTCCCCTCCTAGTAGGAGAAAGGAGGAGTCCCATCTACTAGGAGGAGGATTCTCCTCCCTTGGCGCCCAAGGGCCGGCCGCCTCCCCCCTGCTCCTTTATATATCGCCGGGGCACCCCATAGACACACAAGCTGATCATTGATCGCTCTCTACCTGTAGCGTGCCCCTCCACCATATTCCTCCTCGTCATATCGTCGCGAGTTTAGCGGCTCTCAACCGTAGAACATCATCATCGCCACCACGCCGTCAGGCTGACGAACTCATCTCCCGAGCTCACGGATCGGAGGCCGGAGATCGCCATCGAAATGAACTGCAGTTGAACTCGGAGGGCTCCAGACGCTCGGTGCTTGGATCGGTCGGATCGTGAAGACATATGTAGGATCGAAAGTATGTCTAGAGGGGGTGATTAGACTACTTGTCATATAGGTACCTCTGCTTTTGACAAAGAACAGCTGGCAGATTCACAATTATGATCAAGTCAAGCATCACCCTACATGCAATTTCTAGAGTATAGGCCGGAAAGTAAATTGCTCATGTAGTAAAGAGAGGTGGAGAAGAGCAAACGCAATTTGGAGACGCGTGATTTTTCTTGTGGTTCCAATAGGTGGTGCTATCGCACTTCCACGCTGATGGAGACTTCAACCCACGGAGGGTAACGGCAACAGAGTCCACGAGGGCTCCACCCATGAAGGGTCCACTAAGAAGCAACCTTGTCTATTCCATCATGGCCTACGCCCACGGAGGGCTAGCCTTTACTCGGGGTAGATCTTCACGGCAGAATGTATCTCCTTGCCCTTACAAACTTCTTGGTTCAACTCCACATCTCGACTACAGAGGCTCCTGCCGACACCTAAACAATCTAGGAGGCACCACCTCCAAAAGGTAATAGATGTTGTAGATGATGATGAACTCCTTGCTCTTGTGCTTCAAATGATAATCTCCCCAACACTCAACTCTCCTCACCGATTTGGCTGTGGTGGAAGAAAGGATTGAGTGGAAAGCAACTTGGGAAGGCTAGAGATCAAGCTTCATATGGTGGGAGTGGAGCAACTTGATCTCAACACAAGGGTAGGTAGTCTCTTCTCGAAATGTAAGGTAGGAGTGGTAGTTCTTTCGATGGCTCTTCCATGAATGAAGAGGGCTGGAGGGGTATAAATAGCCTCACACAAAATCCAACTGCTACACACATTTGAGAAATCTCGTGGGACCGGCGGACAACTCGGTGAGACCGATAGTTCAAATAATGTGAACGTTGGGATTTTCGTGGACCAAAATACAATCTGTTAGTCCGATTCGCGTAATGACAAGAGCATGCCAGCTTTGGGACCGACTTCATCATCTCGGTGACACCGATTTGATGATGTATGTTACGTAACCTTGGCAACTCATGTTTCGTGAGACCGAGTTCGAATCGGAAAATCCGAAGTTTACTAGGGTTTGGCTTATGGCTGAGGTGGTTCATCTTGTGTGACTGAGTTTGGAATATCGGTGGGACCGAGACTACTTATGAGTGTCTATGGCAAGGAAAGTTGTCGATAGTTTAGGAGATGTATCACTAAGCACTTGAGCAACCAGATCATCATCATAACCTCATCCCTTTAATAGTATTGGCTTTTCCTATGGACTCAATGTGATCTTGGATCACTAAACCAAAAATGGAGTCTTGAGCTTTTGCCAATGCTTGCCTTAGCATTTTGGGGGTCCACTTCTTCAGCCTTGCCATACCCATATCAATCGAACTCTCCAAATGATTCTCAAGTAACTATTAGTTCAATGATATATATGTTGTTATTAATTACAAACCACCCGGGATTAGTTGCACTTTCAATCTCCCCTTTTGGTAATTGATGACAACATATAGATCAAAGCTCACAAAGGATATAATCAATGAATAATATCGTCGCTTTGAGAAGTATGTGATAAGCAAGAGCTCCCTAAATTTGTGCATTATTTAAGATTTATGCTTGAATGCAAATGCACAATCGATTAGGATCATGGGTCACTCTTCCATGTCACATACATCTTGGTGGAGCGCACAAATGATAAGAATGAACAGATGCACCCAATCACCAAGACATGAGTAAATGGTCATACGAGATAGGAATGGCATATGATAAGCAATAAGCACACATTAAAGCATAGTACACCAAGCACTCATTAAGGTAGAATCAAACGGAGTATCAAACACAATCAATGTCTCAAAACCAAAAGTATCTCAAAGAAACCGCAAAAGAACGAAGAGCAAAAGCGCAAAGACAACATCACTCTCTCTTGAAGCCCTATGATCTATACACTTTTCCCTTTGGCAACAAGTTACCAAAAGTTCAAAAGCATAGAGCTAAGCCACTCGTGGACTCTCGGCGGCCCTGGTCTGCTGATGTCGGAGGATATGATAAGATCGAAAGACTTCAGCTGATGTCTGGCCGGAGGAGGACATCGGAGCCGAGCGGAGTAGGAGCAATCGCTGAACTGTGGAGGTGCCGTAGTCCCGTGTCACCATCGAATAGCACTGATCGGATCCTTTGGGAACCGGAGCATGTCGATGAGAATCTGGACTAAGTCATCCTCGCAACTCACGATAAGCTCGCCTTTCTCCGCTTTGCTTCCTCAACGCTCGCTCGAGCTTGTTGACGGTCACTTGTACTTACGCCTTCACGCCTAGAGCATGGATCTTATCGCAACAATCCTTCTAAGCTCTCCAGACTGCTCAATGTTGCCAGCGTTGTTCAACTTTTGAGTAGCTTCAAGAATTTACTCCCAAACTCTTGGTTTAGTTGCCGCCGCTTCCTTGTCGCCTTTGGCTTTCTTAGCACTCGCGATCTTGGCTTGACCTTCAACAGTTGTCGGATCCTCCTCATCCATCACAACAACATTGTCTTCATGCTCGCTGCAACGGTAAATGTTCTCTATCCAACAAGAATGTGCCCGAGCAAACTTGACATTGATAAGCATCCAATCATGGGAAATCCACATGACCTTTCAGTCACCAGCTTCCTCTTAATGGTCTCTACCATCAAGTCCATCACCTTGAAAGGTGCTCTCTCATCAAGTATGTGCAGCATGTTGATAGAGTATCCTCCGATCATGCGATCATCTCCGATTTGGGCATCAAGGTATGCCTCAAAATGGTATTAGTGGTAGGTAAGCCTCGCCGAGATAGTAGATCGAGCCGAAGCTTCCAGATTCCCACATCCTCTCCTCGGAATCTCTTTGTACATGTTTTTCATGGATTCATGATTCTTCTTGGAATCCCATATACATCAATATCATCTTCTCGCAGACCGAGCATTCGAATTTCTGCCCATTCTTCAACAGAAGAAGAAAACCGCTGACCTTCACCATCCACATAATCTTTCCATCGTGTAGAAGTGAGCTGTGGCATAAAATTGAATTATCATCTCGTGCTCCAACGGTCAATTTCGACCTACAAAATCTGTAACTCCACATGCAAAGGAAACTTTCATGCACATGTGGAAAGAAGTCTCGGTTTTCATGCCAATGTACTTCCAATAACATATCCGTGTCTCGCGATTATTGGCTTCTTGTCCATCAAGACGGTCTCATAGAAGTCCTTCGCTCCTCGTGTGAAATCTGATCTACAAGAGTTCTTCTCCTCACGCATATGGGTCAGCTTTGTCTCCATAGCCCGAGACCATTATCTTTCCTTGCCTTCATATCCTCATTTGAGGATGAGCATCATTATGGAGTGGCGTTTGGACGGTTTCAAGAAACCGGTCCTTCATCGCCGACTCACCGGTGGCACATCATCCTTGTTCTTTTCGACGCTGGAATGTTTCGACGGTCTTCTTGGGCTTGGCAGCAGTTTGCTGAGCTGCCTTTAGCTGGAGCAGATTTCTTGGGCTTTGATGTGGCTCCAGCCTTTAATGGCATCACCCATGAGCTTCGGCTTCGAGGAGGAAGTCGGGTGCTTCTCATCCTCATCCTCATCACGTGATCATGCACTATCCTCTTCTCTTGGTGGTTTTTCACTTTGCTTGCAGCCTCTCCCAAATTTCGCTTCTAGCAACAGTTGATCGCTTGACTTTGCTGGTGCCCTTCTTAGATTGTTGATCTTGTCTGCTTTTGGCAACAACCTTCCTTTTAGGCTCGAGGTCACCTCTTCCTCAACAACAAAATCTGAATCCTCATCATCCAATTCTCTTCTTTCTAGCTCGTGGCTGCAGGAGGCATGCCACTTGGTGTACTCCTCTCACCATCATCGATGAGCTACTAGGATCGGACTAGTGCCCGCCTCGAATGTCTCGAATGGGTGTCTCGACTGTTCTCACCGCCACGTGCATCCCATATGGCCGACAACCCGTGAATAGATAAGGTGTAGGCAGAGAAGAAGAGTCATCACAAAATGCGTAAGTTTTTGCAAAAAATGAGTTCAAATTTTAGTATTAAGTTTTCACGAAGACATTTCGCCGCATCGAAGTTTAAGGTTCGTGAATCCAAGTGTTAAACAGAGCTTGGCACACCACTTTGGTTTGACAGTGGGTTTCGTCCTGCCGAAACACTAGGGTTTCACAGAATTTTCATTTCGTCACACCGATTTTGCACAACTCGTTGGACCAAGGGAAAGCAATGGCTATAGGCCAAATCGGTCATACCGAAAATATAAAATTGGTCTCACCGAGATGTGTTCATGGAAACCTAACCCTAAAACTTTTACTCAATCTAGTTCAAACGAACCAACTGGTGTACAGGAGGATTTCAATCGTGGCAAGATACTAGGCAATCCAAACGGCATTGAATCGAGATGGGAGCACAAGTGGGATCAAAACTCACCCTAACTTGGTGGAGTTTTTCACGGCGGCAACGGCTTGGAGGAGATGGCGCTGATGCGACGGAGACTCTGCAGGGCGCTAAGCGATTTACGGCGAATCCGGAGACCAAGGCGACGGCAAGAAGGGGTGGGGCGAAACATTTGAAGGAGGAATCAAGCCGCCCTTGGAATATATACCTTTCATTGCCGGTGGGACCGAGTTGTAAAACTCGGTGGCACGAGATGGATAACTGCTAGGCGTTATGCACTTCGTCACGCCGAAATCACAACTCGGTTTCACCGAGATGAAAACTAGATCGCCTAAATGCTTTCGGTTCGACCGAGTTTGAGTGAGTTGGTCCGACCAAAATCAATTAGAAGGTTTTGGAAATTAGCCCTTGACGGATCGGTGGTCGAAAGTGCTCCTCACCCGAGGGTCCGAAAATGACTTGTTCAAAATTTGTGATGTAAGCATGAATAGTATTTGAGACAAGAAAGCATAGATAGCTAGGAGGGTATTTAGGCATTCTTGTCCATCCATTTGGTCGAAAAACAAAACGACCAAAACAACAAATGGATGTCCTCGAATGGATAAAATCATGCATCCAACATGCTCACACAATAAGATAGCAAATGAGATATGTGTCAAACATGCACAACCAAAACTCTAGCAACTAACACACAATTTGTCGATGACTAGGTCATCTTTATATGAGTATATTGACTTAGGAGCCAAATGAGAACATTTGATCATAGGTCATACTCATCGCTTAAGCACAAGTGGGGTTACCACTTTTACATAAAGCATTGATGTGTTCACATCATTTGAAGATGCTTTAGCTCAATTTTTAGAGCAAAGCTCCCTAGATGTGAGAGCCCTTTAAAGGGTCAAACTAACCTTGGGTTGTCGAGAAGACTTCATGTAGATGTTGAAGATGTGTATGCTCAATGTTGATGGAGATCATCAAGAGTTGGGAGCTATCCTTGATTCGGCACTTTCAATACCTACATGGGTTAGTCCCACAAGGAACAAAAAGGATATCCATGGACATAGATTGAAGTTCACAATAGATGATGTCCATGAAAGCAATGATTACCTTGTCCCTTGACTTACCAACAAGAGGGTTTGTGACTCCATGAACTAGTGCACAATGTGGAAGTTGATTGCACAAGTTTTGCCAAAATGAATGTGAGTGAAGTATGTTACGGAGTCACCCTCAAGAACTTTCTAGTTCTTCTTCTTCGGATCCACATCATCTTGATGGGAATCCTTGGGGTTGTAGTTGAGCTTGACGAAGTAGAACTTGACGCTTCCTTGGGAACCCACTTGACCATGGCTTGAGGTGCTTCAACAAATGCATCAATCTCCTCTTGAAGCTTGTCCTTGCCTTTTAGCTTGTGGTCTTGTGGTGGAAGGTCATCTTGAGCTTGTTCCACATTGGAAGAAGTAGGATCATACTTCCTTTTGAGGAACAAACTGTGAGTAGGATATTGACTTTCTTCCCACTCAACACCTTCGGCGTTGAACTTTCGCCAAAACCAATTCCTTGATTCCTCCTGCCTTCCTTGCTTAAGTAACAATTTCTCAAAGTTCTTGCTTCCGCAAGGCTCTTGTAGACACCTTTCTCCATGATCCCTTTCAATAAACTATTCTCTTGCTCAAGTGTAACTTGGCTTGAAACATTGTTAGTGGAATCAAGAGAACTACTAGAAGCAACAACATTGGATCTAGCATGGTTATTGTTATGCTAGAGGAAGAATTTTTCTTATGCTTGTCATGCTTAGTCTTAATGGGTGGCAAGAAATTAGACAAGAGAAGTCGCTTGGAAAGATATGAAGAACTCTTCTTCAAGATCGCATTGATTGCTTTTAGAAACTCATGTTCTTGCTCTAGAGTGAGCTTCTAAGCGTAGCTTCTCATGAGATCTTAGGAGCCTCTATGATCTTCTTGAGTTGTTTCATGAGCTAACTTAAGAGTGTTTAGTTCTTTAGTTAGACGCTCAATCTCCTTCATAGCATTGTCATTCGACTCTTCTCGACTATAAAGACTACTAGCATGTTCATCGTTACTAGGCTCACGGATTTATCATGCAAGAGTTCATCTTCACCAAGCAAGTCATCCTCATCACTATTGAAGTCAATGAATTCAGGTGTGATATCTTGGGGCCTTTAGCCATGAAGCATCTTCCAATTCCCTCATTTGGTGAATCAAATAAGTCGAGGAGTTGGAGTTGGAGGATACGAGAGCAAGACCGCAACACCTTCATCTTGACAGTAGTCGGAGTCGGAGTGATAGCTTCCTTCGGATTGATTGTCGAAGTCGGAGCCGGAGACGATTCACCTACATGAGCTTGATGTTTTCTTCTTGTGTAGCTCCTTGATGACTTGTCTTTCCTCTCCTAATCCTTGCTTCTCCGAGAGGGTCTTCGCTCATAACCATCATCTCTCGCCTCCTTTCTCTTCCGAGGTGACTCATCTCTTGAGCTTCTTCTTCTGGAGATTCTTCTTCTTATGGGGAGCCAGACACTCATTTGAGTAGTGTCCGGTCTTCCACAATTGTAGCAGCTTCGATCACGACTAGAAGATCTCTTTTCATCATATGATCTAGACTTTGAGCTTCTCTTTGCCTCTATTCTTGTAGAATTTGTCAAGTTCTTGACCATTAGGCTTATCTCTTCATTGGAAACTAACTTGTCACTTGAGGTTGTGGAGCATCACTTGTAGCTTTGTAAGCACCACTTGACTTGTTGTGAAGCTCTTCCTTATCCTTAAGTGTCATCTCATGAGCAACAATTCTTCCAATGACTTCGTTGGCTTGAGAGTCTTGAAGTTTGGCATCATTTGGATCAAAGTGCACACGGTGTCATACTTTCCATCCAAAGCTCGAGAATCTTCTTGATAATGAATCGGTCGGTCATTTCTTCGCTTCCTAAGCCGGGCAATCTCATTTGTGATGAGAGCAAGCCTAGAGTACATTTCAGCAATTCTTCACCATCCTTCATCTTGAACTTGTCAAGTCGACCTTAAAGAATATCTAGCTTTGATTCCTTCACGGACTCGCACTCTTCGCATTTCAACCAAAGTATCCCAAATCTCTTTTGCATTCTCAAGACGGCTGATTTTGTTGAACTCCCTGACACAAGGCATTGAAGAGAATGTCACAAGCTTGAGCATTGTTTTGCAACATCCGCAATTCTTCCGTGAAGCTTCACGATCCGAACTTTTCCTTCCTCAAGAATTCACCTTGCATACCAACACAAATAATGCCCCATGCGGCTGGGTTATGACCAAGAATATGCATTTTCATTTTATGCTTCCAACTAGCAAAATTTGTACCATCAAAGTAAGGACCTCTACAAAATTACCTCACTAGACGCCATACTCTCCTAGGTTGTGAAACCAAGCTTATGGAGTCCAATGCAATGGAAACCAATACAATGGAGACCAAAGCTCGATACCACTTGTAGGATCGAAAGTATGTCTAGAGGGGGTGATTAGACTACTTGTCAATATAAAAATTCTGCCTTTTGACAAAGAACAATTTTGGCAGATTCACAATTATGATCAAGTCAAGCATCACCCTACACATGCAATTCTAGAGTATAGGCAGCGAAAGTAAATTGCACATGTAGTAAAGAGAGGTGGAGAAGAGCAAACGCAATTTTGGAGACGCGGTGATTTTTCTCGTGGTTCGATAGGTGGTGCTATCATACTTCCACGCTGATGGAGACTTCAACCCACTAGGGTAACGGCCAAGAGTCCACGGAGGGCTCCACCCATGAAGGGTCCACAAGAAGCAACCTTGTCTATTCCATCATGGCTCACGCCCACGGAGGGCTAGCCTTACTGGGTAGATCTTCACGAAGTAGGCGATCTCCTTGCCTTACAAACTTCTTGGTTCAACTCCACATCTCGACGTTTACGGAGGCTCCCAAGCTTACACCTAACCAATCTAGGAGGCACCACCTCCAAAAGGTAATAGATGTTGTAGATGGTGATGAACTCCTTGCTCTTGTGCTTCAAATGATAATCTCCCCAACACTCAACTCTCCTCACCGATTTGGCTGTGGTGGAAGAAAGGATTGAGTGGAAAGCAACTTGGGAAGGCTAGAGATCAAGCTTCATATGGTGGGAGTGGAGCAACTTGATCTCAACACAAGGGTAGGTAGTCTCTTCTCCAAATGTAAGGTAGGAGTGGTAGTTCTTTCTAATGGCTCTCCACTAATGAAGAAGGGTGGAGGGGTATAATAGCTTCCACACAAAATCCAACTGCTACACACATTTGAGCAATCTCGTGGGACCGGTGGACAACTCGGTGAGACCGATAGTTCAAATAATGTGAACGTTGGGATTTTCTGGGACCGAAAATACAATCTCGTTAGTCCGATTCGTGCAATGACAAGAGCATGCCGCCGTGGGACTCGATTTCATCATCTCGGTGACACCGATTTGATGAGTATGTTACTGTAACCTTGGTAACTCATGTTTCGTGAGACCGAAGTTCGTAATCGGAAAATCCGAAGTTTACTAGGGTTTGGCTTATGGCTGAGGTGGTTCATCTCGTGTGACTGAGTTTGGAATATCGGTGGACCGAGACTACTTATGAGTGTCTATGGCGGAAAGTTGCTGATAGTTTAGGAGATGTATCACTAAGCACTTGAGCAACTAGATCATCATCATAACCTCATCCCCTTTAATAGTATTGGCTTTTCCTATGGACTCAATGTGATCTTGGATCACTAAACCAAAAATGGAGTCTTGAGCTTTTGCCAATGCTTGCCTTAGCATTTTGGGGGTCCACTTCTTCATCCCTTGCATACCCTTATCATCGAACTCTCTGAAATGATTCTCAAGTAACTATTAGTTCAATGATATATATGTTGTTATTAATTACCAAAACCACCCGGGGATTAGTTGCACTTTCAACATACGACTACATCAACCGCATTGTGCTAATGCTTCTGCTTACGGTCTACGAGGGTACGTGGACATACACTCTCCCCTCTCGTTGCTATACCATCACCATGATCTTGCGGTAGGGAAATTTTTGAAATTACTACGCTCCCCAACAAAGGGTATCGAGCCTAGGTTTTATGCGCTGATGTTATATGCAAGAGTAGAACACAAGTGAGTTGTGGGCGATATAAGTCATACCGCTACCAAAGATGTCATACTTTGTTCGGGCGGTATTGGAGATGAAGCGCCCGACCGAATTACCAGACGCTTACGCGAGACTGGTTTCACTGCTAAAGCACTCGTGCTTAAAGGTGGCTGGGTGTCTGCTCTCTCACTTTAGCTGAATCGAGGTGGCTACGCCGTCCTTGTGAAGGTTAAAACAGCACCAACTTGACGAACTATCGCTAGGTTTTTGATGCATAGGTAAGAACGGTTCTTGCTAAGCCCGTAGCAGCTACGTAAAACTTGCAACAACAAAGTAGAGGATGTCTAACTTGTTTTTGCAGGCATGTTGTGATGTGATATGGTCAAGACGTGATGCTATATTTTATTATATGAGATGATCATGTTTTGTAACCGGTTATCGCAATCGGCAGGAGCCATATGGTTGTCGCTTATTGTATGAAATGCAAACGCTCAGAATTGCTTTTACTTTATCACTAAGCGATAGCGATAGTCGAGAAGGAATAGATGGCGAAAACAACGATGCTACGATGGAGATCAAGGTGTCGCACGGTGACGATGGTGATCACGATGGTGCTTCGGAGATGGAGATCACAAGCACAAGATGATGATGGCCACATCATATCACTTATTTTGATTGCATGTGATGTTTATCCTTTATGCATCTTATCTTGCTTTGATTGACGATAGCATTTTAAGATGATCTCTCACTAAATTATCAAGAAGTGTTCTCCCGAGTATGCACCGCTGCCAAAGTTCGTCGTGCCTGCACACCACGTGATGATCGGTGTGATAAGCTCTACGTCCATCTACAACGGGTGCAAGCCGTTTTGCACACACGGAATACTCAAAGTTAAACTTGACGAGCCTAGCATATGCAGATATGGCCTCGTAACACGGAGACCGAAAGGTCGAGCGTGAATCATATAGTAGATATGATCAACATAGTGATGTTCACCATTGAAAACTACTCCATCTCACGTGATGATCGGTTATGGTTTAGTTGATTTGGATCATGTGATCACTTAGATGACTAGAGAGATGTCCGCTCTAAGTGGGAGTTCTTAAGTAATATGATTAATTGAACTTAAATTTATCATGAACTTAGTACCGATAGTATTTTGCTTGTCTATGTTTGTTTGTAGATAGATGGCTCGTGCGTTGTTCCGTTGAATTTTAATGCGCTCCTTGAGAAAGCAAAGTTGAAAGATGATGGTAGCAATTACACGGATCGGGTCCGAACTCGAGGATTATCCTCATTGCTGCACGTAAAAGTTACGCCCCGAAGCACCTGGTGTGTGCCGCTCGCGATGAAATGACGACGTTAAGAACGCCTCGCAGAGCAAAGTCGATGACTACTCTATAGTTCAAGGTGCTCATGCTTTACGGCTTAGAACCGGTCTTCAACGACGCTTTGAACGCCATGGAGCATATGAGATGTTCCAGAGTTGAAGTTAATTTTTCAAGCAAATGCCCGGATTGAGAGATATGAAGTCTCCAATAAGTTCTACACTGCAAGATGGAGGAGAATAGTTCGTTAGTGAGCATATACTCAAAATGTCGGTATAATAATCACTTGATTCAACCGGAGTTAATCTTCCGATGAAAGCGCCATTGATGAATTTCCAATCATCGCCACCAAGCTACAAGAGCTTTGTGATGAACTATAATATGCAAGGGATGAACAAGACTATTCCCGAGCTCTTCGCAATGCTAAAAGCTGCGGAGGTAGAAATCAAGCAGGAGCATCAAGTGTTGATGGTCAACAAGACCACTAGTTTCAAGAAAAGGGCAAAGGGAAGAAGAAGGGAACTTCAAAAGAACGGCAAGCAAGTTGCTTCAAGAGAAGAAACCCAAGTCCGGACCTAAGCTCCAAATCGAGTGCTTCTACCGCAAGCGATCGTCATCGGAAGCGGAACTGCCCCAAGTATTTGGCGGATAAGAAGGATGGCAAAGTGAACAAAGGTATATGTGATATGCATGTTATTGATGTGTACCTAACTAGAGCTCGAGTAGCACTGGTATTTGATACTGGTTCTGCTAATATTTGCAACTCAAAAGGACTACGGAATAAGCGTTAGCATCGGCTAAGGACGAGGTGACGATGCGCTGTGGAAATGTTCCAAAGTCGATGTGATCGCGTCGGCACGCTACCTCTACATCTACCTTCGGATTAATTTTAGACCTGAATAATTGTTATTTGGTGCCAGATTGAGCATGAACATTATATCTGGATCTTGTTTGATGCGAGATGGTTATTCATTTAAATCAGAGAATAATGGTTGTTCTATTTATATGAGTAATATCTTTTATGGTCATGCACCCTTGAAGAGTGGTCTATTTTATTGAATCTTGATAGTAGTGATACACATATTCATAGTGTTGAAACCAAAAGATGCAGAGTTGATAACGATAGTGCAACTTATTTGTGGCAATCGCCGCTTGGGTCATATCGTGTAAAGCGATGAAGAAACTCCATACCGATGGGCTTTTGGAATCACTTGATTATGAATCACTTGGTACTTAGTAACCGTGCCTTATGGGCAAGATGACTAAAATGCCGCTTCTCCGAACTATGGAGCGAGCAACGATTTATTGGAAATCATACATACCGATGTGTGTGGTCCAATGAATGTTGAGGCTCGTGGCGGTATCGTTATTTTCTCACCTTCACAGATGATTTAAGCGATATGGGTATATCTACTTAATGAAACACAAGTCCAAACATTTGAAAAGTTCAAAGAATTTCAGAGTGAAGTGGAAAATCATCGTAACAAGAAAATAAAGTTTCTACGATCCGATCGTGGAGGAGAATATTTGAGTTACGAGTTTGGTCTACACTTGAAACAATGTGGAATAGTTTCACAACTCACGCCACCGAACACCACAACGAAATGGTGTGTCCGAACGTCGAATCGTATTTTACTAGATATGGTACGATCTATGATGTCTCTTACTCGATTTACCGCTATCGCTTTTGGGGTTATGCTTTAGAGACGACCGCATTCACGCTAAATAGGGCACCATCAAAACCGCTGAGACGACGCCTTATGAACTGTGGTTTGGCAAGAAACCAAAGTTGTCGCTTTAAAGTTTGGGGCTGCGATGCTTATGTAAAGAAACTTCAACCGATAAGCTCAACCCAAATCGGAGAAATGTGTCTTCATAGGATACTCAAAAGAGATCATGGGTACACCTTCTATCACAGATCCAAGGCAAAACATTCGTGTTAAGAATGGATCCTTTCTAGAAAAGGAGTTTCTCTCAAAGAAGTGAGTGGGAGGAAAGTAGAACTTGATGAGATAATCAGATCTACTCCCTTATTGAGAGTAGTTCATCACAAGAACCGGTTCCGTGACAACTACACCAATTAGT
>JAHHZJ010007390.1:0-35237 GCA_021437245.1 Aegilops speltoides | reverse complement strand
GTTCCTGATTGTTGGGGAACGAGTAATTTCAAAAATTTCCTACGCACACGCAAGATCATGGTGATGTATAGCAACGAGAGGGGAGAGTGTTGTCTACGCACCCTGAGACCCGGCGAAGCGATCACAACGAGAGGAAGTAGTCGACGCTCTCCTCGCGATCCGACCGATCCCGCGCCAAGCATTCGACGCCCAGTTCTTGACACACGATAGCTCGATGACGCCCTCAGATCTCGATCCAGCCGAGTGTCGAGGGAGAGTTCCACAAGACGACGGCGGCAGGACGATCTTGATGTTTCACTCAAGCAGGCTTTCGCTTAAGCTTCATGACGGTATAACCGAGGTGGAATATGGTGGAGGGGGCACCAGACACGGCTAAGGAACGATCTAAAGATCAACTTGTGTGTTCCAAGGTGCCCCCGCCTCAGATATAAAGGAGCAAGGGGAGGGGGCGGCCGGCCAAGGGAGGCGCTGCCAGGAGTCCTACTCCTCCGGGAGTAGGATTCCCCCAATCCTAGTTGGACTAGGATTCCTGAGGGGGAAAGAGAGAGAGGGGGGTCGCCTCTCTCCTAGTCCTAGTAGGACTAGGGAAGGGGAGGCGCGCAGCCCACCTAGGGCTGGCCCTTCTCCTTTCCACTAAGGCCCATCGAGGCCCATTTACCTCCCGGGGTTCCAGAACCTCCCTGATTCTAAGAATTCTGCCGCCGAACCATTCCAACTCCAAACATAGGCTTCCAATATATCAATCTTTATGTCTCGACCATTTCGAGACTCCTCGCCATGTCCGTGATCACATCCGGACTCAACTTCTTCGTACATCAAAATACATAAACTCATAATAACCGCCATCGAAACCTTGCTGCAGCAGGACTCTACGGTTCGAGAACAATGTAGACATGACCTAGAACTATTCACGGTCAATAACCAACAGCGGACCTGGATGCCCATATTGGTTCCTACATATTCTACGAAGATCTTTATCGGTCGATCGCATAACAACATACGCTGTTCCTTTGTCATCGGTATGTTACTTGCCCGAGATTCGATCGCTTGTATCCAATACCTAGTTCAATCTCGCTACGCAAGTCTCTTTACTCGCTCCGTAATACATCATCTCACAACTAACTCATTAGTTGTAGTGCTTGCAAGGCTTAAGTGATGTGCATTACCGAGAGGGCCCAGAGATACCTCTCCGACAATCGGAGTGACAAAACCTAATCTCAAATACGCCAACCCAACATCCGCCTTTGGAGACACCTAGTACTTCTTTATAATCACCCAGCCACGCTGACGCTTGGTAGCACCCAAAGTGTTCCTCCGTAAACGGAGTTGCATAATCTCATAGTTATAGGAACATGTATATGTCATGGATAAAAGCAGAGCAACATACTAAACGATCGTGTGCTAAGCTAATGGAATGGGTCATGTCAATCGATCATTCAACTAATGATGTGACCTTGTTAATCAAATAACAACTCTTTGTTCATGGTTAGGAAACATAACCATCTTTGATTAACAAGCTAGTCAAGTAGAGGCATACTAGTGACACTGCTTGTCTATATATTCACACATGTATTATGTTTCCGTTAATACAATTCTAGCATGAATAATAAACATTTATCATGATATAAGGAAATAAATAATAACTTTATTATTGCCTCTAGGCATATTTCCTTCAGCCTCCCACTTGCACTAGAGTCAATAATCTAGATCACATCACCATGTGATTAACATCGATAGTTCACATCATCATGTGATTAACACTCATAGTTCACATCGCCATGTGACCAACACCCAAAGGGTTTACTAGATTCAGTAATCTAGTTCACATCGCTATGTGATTAACACCCAAAGAGTACTAAGGTGTGATCATGTTTTGCTTGTGAGAGAGTCTTAGTCAACGGGTCTTTCACATTCAGATCCGCTATGTATTTTGCAATTTTTCTATGTCTACAATGCTCGCATGGCTACTCTAGCTAATTGCTCCCACTTTCAATATGTATCTAGATCGAGACTTAGAGTCATCCGATCGTGTCAAAACTTGCATCGACGTAACCCTTTACTTATTTAACCTTTTGTCACTTCCATAATCGAGAAACATATCCTTATTCCACTAAGGATAATTTTGACCGCTGTCCAAAGGATCTACTCCTAGATCACTATTGTATTCCTCTTGTAAACTCAAAGCAAGGTATACAATAGATCCGGTACACAAAGATGGCATACTTTATAGAAACTATGGCCAAGGCATAGTGAATGACTTTCATTCTTTTTCTATCTTCTCGCAGTGGTCGGGTTTTGAGTCTTACTCAATTTCACACCTTGTAACACGTGCAAGAACTCTTTCTTTGACTGTTTCATTTTGAACTACTTCAAAATCTTGTCAAGGTATGTACTCATTGAAAAACTTATCAAGCATCTTGATCTATCTCTATAGATCTTGATGCTCAATATGTAAGTAGCTTTACCGAGGTCTTTCTTTGAAAAACTCCTTTCAAACACTTCTTTATGCTTTGCGAATAATTCTACATTATTTCCGATCTACAATATGTCATTCACATATACTTATCGTAAATGTCAGAGTGCTCCCACTCACTTTTTAGTAAATACAAAGCTTCACCGTAAGTCTCAGATAAAACTATATGCTTTGATCAACTCATCAAAGCGTATATTCCAACTCCGAGATGCTTGCACCAGTCCATAGATGGATCGCTGAGCTTGCACACTTTGTTAGCTCCCTTTGGATCGATAAAACCTTCTCGTTGCATCATATACAACTCTTCCTCCTAAAACCCATTCAGAATGCAGTTTTACATCCATTTGCCAAATTTCATAAATTGTGGCAATTGCTAACATGATTCGGACAGACTTAAGCATCGCCACGCTTGAGAAAACTCATTGTAGTCAACACCTTGAACTTGTCAAAACCTTTATGCATAAGTCGAGCTTTGTAGATAGTAACACTACTATCACACGCCTTCCTTCTTCTTGAAGATCCATTTATTTTCTATGGCTTGCCGATCATCGGCAACGCCACCAAAGTCCACACTTTGTTCTCATACATGGATCTCATCTCGATTTCATGGCCTCAAGCCATTTCATGAATCTGGCTCATCATCGCTTCCTCATAGTTCGTAGGTTCATCATGGTCTAGTTACATGACTTCCGTAACAGGATTACCGCATCACTTTGGTGCGGATCTCACTCGTTTACCTACGAGATTCGTAGTAACTTGATCCAAGTTACATGATCATCATCATTAGCTTCCTCACTAATTGGTGTAGTAGTCACAGAAACCGATTTCGTGATGAACTACTTTCCAATAAGGAAGAAGGTACAATTACCTCATCAAGTTCTACTTTCCTCCCACTCACTTCTTTCGAGAGAAACTCCTTCTAGAAAGGATCCATTTATTAGCAACGAATGTTTTGCCTTCGGATCTGTGATAGAAGGTGTACCCAACAGTTTCCTTTGGGTATTCTATGAAGACGCATTCTCCGATTTGGGTTCGAGCTTATCAGATGAAACTTTTTCACATAAGCATCGCAGCCCCAAACTTTAAGAAACGACAACTTTGGTTTCTTGCTAAACCACAGTTCATATAGTGTCGCCTCAACGGATTTAGATGGTGCCCTATTTAACGTGAATGCAGCTGTCTCTAATGCATGATCCCAAAACGATATTGGTAAATCGGTAAGAAACATCATAGATTGTACTATATCCAATAAAGTACGGTTATGACGCTCGACACACCATTATGATGTGGTGTTCCGTGGCATGAATTTGTGAAACTATTCCACATTGTTTTAATTGAAGACCAAACTCAGAACTCAAATATTCATCTCCACGATCGATCGCAGAAACTTTATTTTCTTGTCACGATGATTTTCCACTTCACTCAAATTCTTTGAACATTTCAACTATTTCAGACTTATGTTTCATCAAGTAGATATACCCATATCTGCTCAAATCATCTTGTGAAGGTCGAAAATAACGATATTTGCCACGAGCATCAACACTCATTGGATCGCATACATCGGTATGTATTATTTCCAATAAGTCAAGAGTTTGTTCCATTGTTCCGAGAACGGAGTTTTAGTCATCTTGCCCATGAGGCACGGTTCGCAAGTGCCAAGTGATTCATAATCAAGTGACTCCAAAAGTCCATCAAGATGGAGTTTCTTCATGCGCTTTACACCGATATGACCTAAACGGCAAGTACACAAATAAGTTGCACTATCATTATTAACTTTGCATCTTTTGGTTTCAATATTATGAATATGTGTATCACTACGATCGAGATCCAATGAACCATTTTCATTGGGTGTAACCATATAAGGTTTTATTCATGTAAATGTAACAACAGTTTATTCTCTTACTTAAATGAATAACCGCCTTGCAATAAACATGATCAAATCATATTCATGCTCAACGCAAACACCAAATAACATTTATTTAGGTTCAACACTAATCCCAAAGTATAGGAGGTGCGATGATGATCATATCAATCTTGAAACTACTTTCAACACACATCGTCACTTCACTCTTAACTAGTTTCGCTTATTCTGCAACTCCCTGCTTCGAAGTTACTACTCTTAGCAACCGAACCAGTACCAAATACCGAGGGTTGCTATAAACACTAGTAAAGCACACATAAAACACCAGATATCAAATATACCTTTTTCACTTTGCCATCCTTCTTATCCACCAAATATTTAGGGCAGTTCCGCTCCAAAGGACTATTTCCTTTGCAAGAGTAAGCACTCGCCAGTGCTTTGGTTCAGCTTTGGGTTTCTTCGTGGAGTGACAACTTGCTTGTCAATCTACTTGAAGTTCCCTTTTCTTCCCTTTGCCCTTTCTTGAAACTAGTGATCTTGTCAACCATCAACACTTGATGCTCTTTCTGATTTCTACCTTCGCGATTTCAACATCACGAAGAGCTCGGAATCATTTTCGCCATCCCTTGCATACTATAGTTCATCACGAAGTTCTACTAACTTGGTGATGGTGACTAGAGAATTCTGTCAATCACTATCTTATCCGAAGATTAACTCCCACTTGATTCAAGCGATTGAAGTACCTGCATAATCTGAGTACATGCTCACTAGTTGAGCGATTCTCTCCATCTTTTAGCTATAGAACTTGTTGGAGACTTCATATCTCTCAACTCGGTATTTGCTTGAAATATTAACTTCAATTCTCGAACATCTCATATGGTCCATGATGTTCAAAACATCTTTGAAGTCCCGATTCTAAGCCATAAAGCATGGTGCACAAAACTATCAAGTAGTCATCATATCGAGCTAGCCAAACGCTCATAACGCCTTTATCCGCTTCCCGCAATAGGTCTGCTACCTAGCGTGCATTAAGGACATAATTCTTCAGGCAAAGAATGAGGATAAACCTCGATCACGGATCAAATCCGCATCATTGCTACTAACATTTTTCAACACAATTTTCTAGGAACATATCAAAATAAACATATGAAAACAACAACGCAAGCTATTGATCTTACAACATAATTTGCAAAATACTACCAGACTAAGTTCATGATAAATTTAAGTTCAATTAATCATATTACTTAAGAACTCCCACTTAGAAAGACATCTCTAGTCATCTAAGTGATCACGTGATCCAAATCAACTAAACCATAACCGATCATCACGTGAAATGGAGTAGTTTTCAATGGTGAACATCTTATGTTGATCATATCTACTATATGATTCACGCCGACCTTTCGGTCTCCGTGTTCCGAGGCCATATCTGCATATGCTAGGCTCGCCAAGTATAACCCGAGTATTCTCATGGTGCAAAACTGGCTTGCACCTGTAGATGGACGAGAGCTTATCACACCCGATCATCACGTGGTGTCCGGGCACGATTTAACTTTGGCAACGGTGCATACTGGGAGAACACTTCTTGATAATTTAGTGAGAGATCATCTTATAATGCTACCGCCAATCAAAGCAAGATAAGATGCATAAAAGGATAAACATCACATGCAAATCAATATAAGTGATATGATATGGTCATCATCATCTTGTGCTTCATGATCTCCATCTTGCAAAGCACCACCATGATCACCATCGCCACCGGCGCGACACCTTGATCTCCATCGTAGCATCGCTTGTCGCCTCGCCAAACTTATGCTTTCTACGACTATCGCTACCGCTTAGTGATAAAGTAAAGCATTACAGTATGCATTGCATTGCATACAATAAAGCGACAACCATATGGCTCCCGCCATTGCCGATAACTTCGTTACAAAACATGATCATCTCATACAATAAAATATAGCATCACGCCTTGACCATATCACATCACAACATGCCCTGCAAAACAAGTTAGACGCCCTCTACTTTGTTGTTGCAAATTTTACGTGGCTGCTACGGGCTTAAGCAAGAACCAGTCTCACCCACGATCAAAACCACAACGATATTTCACAAATAGACTCGCTTTAACCTTCTCAAGGACCGGCGAGCCACACTCGTTCAACTAAAGTGAGAGAGACAGCACCCACCAATACCTTTAAGCAACGAGTGCTCAGAGCGGTGAAACCAGTCTCGCCAGAAGCGCACGCTGTAATGTCGGTCCGGGCCGCTTCATCTCACAATACCGCTGAACCAAAGTATGACATGCTGGTAGGTAGTATGACTTGTATCGCCCACAACTCACTTGTGTTCTACTCTGCAAAACATCAAACCATAGAAAAACCTAGGCTCGATGCCACTCGCTGGGGAACGAGTAATTTCAAAAATTTTCCTACGCACACGCAAGATCATGGTGATGTATAGCAACGAGAGGGGAGAGTGTTGTCTACGCACCCTTCGTAGACCAAGCGAAGCGATCACAACGTAGAGGAAGTAGTCGACGCTCTCCTCGCGATCCGACCGATCCCGCGCCATATCTGACGCCCCGAGTTCTTGACACACGACAGCTCGATGACGCCCCTCAGACCGATCCAGCCGAGTGTCGAGGGAGAGTTCCACAAGACGACGGCGCAGGACGATCTTGATGTTTCACTCAAGCAGGGCTTCGCTTAAGCTTCATGACGGATAACCGAGGTGGAATATGGTGGAGGGGGCACCGACACGGCTAAGGAACGATCTAAAGATCAACTTGTGTGTTCCAAGGTGCCCCCTGCCCCTCAGATATAAAGGAGCAGGGGGGGGGGCCGGCCAAGGGGAGGCGCTGCCAGGAGTCCTACTCCTCCGAGTAGGATTCTCCAATCCTAGTTGGACTAGGATTCCTGAGGGGGAAAGAGAGAGAGGGGGCCCCTTCTCCTAGTCCTAGTAGGACTAGGGAAGGGGAGGCGCCACCACCTAGGGCTGGCCCCTTCTCCTTTCCACTAAGGCCCATCGAGGCCCATTTACCTCCCGGGGTTCCAGAACCTCCCTAGATTCAGAATTCCTCGCTGCCTCGAACCATTCCAACTCCAAACATAGGCTTCCAATATATCAATCTTTATGTCTCGACCATTTCGAGACTCCTCATGTCCGTGATCACATCCGGACTCAACTTCTTCGTACATCAAAATACATAAACTCATAATAACCGCCATCGAAACCTTGCTGCATGGACCCTACGGTTCGAGAACAATGTAGACATGACCTAGAACTATTCACGGTCAATAACCAACAGCGGACCTGATGCCCATATTGGTTCCTACATATTCTACGAAGATCTTTATCGGTCGATCGCATAACAACATACGTTGTTCCCTTTGTCATCGGTATGTTACTTGCCCGAGATTCGATCGCCGGTATCCAATACCTAGTTCAATCTCGCTACGGCAAGTCTCTTTACTCGCTCCATAATACATCATCTCACAACTAACTCATTAGTTGTAATGCTTGCAAGGCTTAAGTGATGTGTATTACCGAGAGGGCCCAGAGATACCTCTCCGACAATCGGAGTGACAAAACCTAATCTCAAATACGCCAACCCAACATCTGCCTTTGGAGACACCTGTAGTACTTCTTTATAATCACCCAGCTTACGCTAGACGCTTGGTAGCACCCAAAGTGTTCCTCCGTAAACGGAGTTGCATAATCTCATAGTTATAGGAACATGTATATGTCATGGATAAAAGCAAGAGCAACATACTAAACGATCGTGGTGCTAAGCTAATGGAATGGGTCATGTCAATCGATCATTCAACTAATGATGTGACCTTGTTAATCAAATAACAACTCTTTGTTCATGGTTAGGAAACATAACCATCTTTGATTAACAAGCTAGTCAAGTAGAGGCATACTAGTGACACTGCTTGTCTATATATTCACACATGTATTATGTTTCCGTTAATACAATTCTAGCATGAATAATAAACATTTATCATGATATCTTCCGTGGTCCCAGATTTTACCGAAACCCCAAACTTTCCCGATGGTCAAACACCACTTCCTATATATTATTCTTTACCTCCGACCTTCCGAACTCCTCGTGACGTCCGGATCTCATCCGGACTCAACAACATTCGTGGTCACATACTTGACTTCCTACTAACCCTAGCGCCACCGAACCTTATGTGTAGACCCTACGGTTCGGGAGACACGCAGACATGACCGAGACGACTTCGGCAATAACCAACAGCGGGTCTGATACCCATGTTGGCTCTACATGCTCCTCGATGATTTCATCGGTTGAACCACGATGTCGAGGATTCGATCAAACCCTCAGATGCAATTCCTTTGTCAATCGGTAGACGTTATTTGCCCGAGACTCGATCGCCGGATCCCAATACCTTGTTCAGCCTCACATCGCAAGTCACTTTACTCGCATCAGAATGCATGATCCCGTACAACACCTTGGTCACCTTGAGCTCATTATGATGATGCATTACCGAGGGCCCAGAGATACCTCTCCGCCATACGGAGTGACAAATCCCGCCTCGATCCGTGTCAACCCAATGATACTTTCGAGATACCGTAATGCACCTTTATAGTCACCCAGCCACGCCAGACGCTTGATACACCCAAGGCACTCCTACGGTAACCGGAGTTACACGATCTCATGGTCGAAGGAATAGATACTTGACATTGGCAAAGCTTCTAGCAAACGAACTATACGATCTTTTATGCTATGCTTATGATTGTCTTGTCCATCACATCATTCTCCTAATGATGTGATCCCGTTATCAACTACATCCAATGTCCATAGTCAGAAACCATGACTATCTATTGATCACAACGAGCTAGTCAACTAGAGGCTCACTAGGGACTCATTGGGTCTAAGTGTTCACACGTATTACGATTTCCTGATAATACATTTATAGCATGAACAAAAGACAATTATCATGAACATTGAAATATAATAATCTTTTTATTATTGCCTCTAGGCATATTTCCAACAGCCTCCCACTTGCACTAGAGTCACCAATCTAGTTACATTGTGATGAATCGAACACCCATAGAGTTCTCGTGTTGATCATGTTTTGCACGCGAGAGAGGTTTAGTCAACGGATCTCGCGACATTCAGATCCGTGTGCACTTTGCAAATCTCTATGTCTCCATCTTGAACATTTTCACGGATGGAGTTGAAACGACGCTTGATGTGCTCGGTCTTCTTGTGAAACCTGGCCTTTGGCAAGGGCAATAGCTCCAAAGGTTGTCACAGAAGAGTTTGATCGCCCCGACGCATTGGGTATGACTCTAGGTCGGTGATGAACTCCTTCACCCAAATCGCTTCATGCGCTGCCTCCGAGGCTGCCATGTACTCCGCTTCACACGAGATCCCGCCACGACGCTCGCTTGCAAATGCACCAGCCATCGCTTCCACCATTCAACATATACACGATCCGGTTTGTGACTTAGAGTCATCCAGATCTCGAGTCGGCTTAGCGCCGACGTAACCCTTACGACGACGAGCTCTTCGCCTCCATAAACGAGAAACATGTCCTTTGTCCTTTCGTGTACTTCAGATATTCTTGACCGCTGTCCAAAGGTTCCTTGCCGGATTACTTTGGTATCTTGCAACCAAACTTACGGCAAGGTTTACATCGGTCCGTACACAAGATGGCATACATAATAGATCCTATGGTGAAGCATAGGGATGACACTCATCTCTTCTTTATCTTTTGTCGTGGTCGCGATCGAGCTGAGCTCAATTTCACACCTTGTAACATAGGCAAGAACCCTTCTTGACTGATCCATTTTGAACCTCTTCAAAATCTTATCAAGGTATGTGCTTTGTGAAAGACCTATGAGGCGCCTCGATCTATCTCTATAGATCTTGATGCCTAATATATAAGCAGCTTCTCCAAGGTCCTTCATTGAAAAACACTTGTTCAAGTAGGCCTTAATGTTGTCCAGAGTTTCAGATCATTTCCCATCAAGAGTATGTCATCTACATATAATAGAGAAATGCTACGAGCTCCCACTCACTTTCTTGTAAACGCAGCTTTCCATAAGTCTCAAGATAACCCAAACGCTTTGATCATCTCATCAAAGCGTAATGTTCCAACTCCGAGATGCTTGCACCAGTCCATAAATGGATCGCCGAGCTTGCATACTTTGTTAGCGCTCGAGGATCGACAAAACCTTCCGCTGCATCATATACAGCTCTTCCTTAAGATGTCCATTAAGGAATGCCGCTTTGACGCCCATCCGCCATATCTCATAATCATAGTATGCGCAATTGCTAACATGATTCGGACGGACTTAAGCTTCGCCACGGAGAGAATGTCTCGTCAGAAGTCAATCCCTTGAACTTGTCGATAACCCTTAGCGACAAGTCGAGCTTTATAGATGGTAACATTACCATCCGCTATCCGCCTTCTTCTTAAAAATCCATTTGTTTTCTATCGCCGCGATCATCGGGCAAGTCTGCCAAAGTCCATACTTTGTTTTCATACATGGATTCTATCTCGGATTTCATGGCTCCAAGCCATTTGTTGGAATCTGGCCCGCCATTGCTTCTTCATAGTTCAAGGTTCATTGTTGTCTAGCAACATGATTTCCATGACAGGTTGCTGCATTCACTCGTGCGGAACGTGTCCTCGTGGACCTTCGGGTTCAAGAGTAACTTGATCCAAGTACCTTGATCATCATCAATGATTTCTCTTCAGCTTGGTGGGGCATCACAGAACGGTTTCTCGCGCCGCACCACTTTCCCTGCTCGAGAGGTAGTACTTCATCGAAGTTCTACTTTCCTCCCACTTACTTCTTTCGAGAGAAACTCTTTCTCCGTAAAGCATCCGCTTTGGCAACAAAGATCTTGCCTTCGATCTTAAGTAGAAGGTATACCCGACAGCTTCCTTAGGGTATCCTATGAATACGCATTTTTCCGACTTGGGTTCGAGCTTTTCAGTTGAAGTTTCTTGACATAAGCATCGATCCCCAAACTTTTAGAAACGATAGCTTAGGTTTCTTCCCAAACCATAATTCATACGGTGTCGCCTCAACGGATTTAGACGGTGCCCTATTTAAAGTGAATGTAGCTGTCTCTAGAGCGATCCCCAAAATGATAGCGTAAATCGGTAAGAGACATCATAGACCGCACTATATCCAATAGAGTGCGACATGACGCTCGACACACCGCTTCACCGAGGTGTTCCAGCGGCGTGAGTTGTGAAACGATTCCACATTTCTTAAGTGTGTACCAAATTCGTGACTTAAGTATTCTCCTCCACGATCCGATCAGAGGAACTTTATCTTTCGGTCACGCTGATTCTCCACCTCACTCTGAAATTCCTTGAACTTTTCAAAGGTCTCAGATTTGTGTTTCATTAAGTAGACATACCCATATCTACTCAAGTCATCAGTGAGAGTGAGAACATAACGATATCCTCCATGAGCCTCAACGCCATTGGACCGCACACATCGGTATGTATGATTTCCAACAAGTTGGTTGCTCGCCCATTGTTCCGAGAACGGAGTCTTGGTCATTTTGCCTAAGAGGCAAGGTTCGCATGTGTCAAACGATTCATAATCAAGAGACTCTAAAAGTCCATCAAGATGGAGCTTCTTCATGCGCTTGACACCAATGTGACCAAGGCGGCAAAGTACACAAGTATGTGGGACTATCGTTATCAACTTTACATCTTTTGGCATCCACACTATGAACATGTGTAATATTACGCCGAGATTCATTAAGAATAAACCATCGACCATCGGAGCATGACCATAAAACATATCTCTCATATAAATCGAACAACCATTATTCTCGACTTAATGAGTAGCCATCTCAGATCAAACGAGATCCAGATACAATGTTCATGCTCAAACTTGGCACTAAATAACAATTATTGAGGTTTAAAACTAATCCCAGAGGTAAATGTAGAGGCAGCGTCGACGGCGATCACATCGACTCGAACCATTCCCGACGCCAAGATCGTCACCTCGCCCTTCGCCAGCCTCCGCTTATTCCGCAGCCCCCGTGAGTTACAAATATGAGCAACGGCACCGTATCAAATACCCAGTGAGTTACTACGAGTAATCGTAAGGTACACATCAATTACATGTATATCAAATATACCTTTGGTGTTGCCGCCTTCTTATCCGCTAAGTATTTGGGGCAGTTCCGCTCCAAAGGACCCTTCCCTTGCAATAAAAGCACTCACCTCGTGCTTGGGTCCATTCTTTGACTTCTTCCCGCAATAAAGCTTACGGGCGCTGCAACATCTTTGCCGCCCTTCTTGAAGTTCTTCTTACCCTTGCCCTTCTTGAACTTAGTGGTCTTATTGACCATCAACACTTGATGTTCTTTCTGATTTCAGCCTCACGACTTCAAGATCGAGAACACTTCAGAATGGTCTTTACCATCCCCGCATGTTGTAGTTCATCACAAAGCTCTTGTAGCTTGGTGGGAGCGATCGAGGATTCTCACAATGACCGCCTCATCCGGAGGTTAATGTTCACTGGGTCATACGAAGCGTGCAACCTGCATATCTTCGTGATGTGCTCACCGATGTAACTGTTTTCCTCCATCTTACAATCAGAGAACTTGTCGAGACATCATATCTCTCGACCCGCATGAGCTTGGAAAACTAGTTTCAGCTCTTCAACATCTCATATGCTCCGTGATGCTCAAAACGCTTTTGGAGCCCCGGTTCTAAGTCAGAGAGCATGCCGCACCGAACGAGGGAGTAATCATCAAGACGAGTTTGCTGCCGCTCATAACGCCTTGGTTCTTCGACGGAGCGGCACCTAGCGGTCCTTCTAGGACATATTGCTTCCTCGGCAGCTATGAGGATGATCTCGTGTTCCGACCCAAATTCAGATAGTTGCTGCCATCATCTTTCAGCTTGGTTTTCTAGGAACGTTGCTGAAGTTCATGTTGACATTAGCGCTGGCCATTGATCTACAAGACATATTTGCAAAGGTTTTAGACTAAGTTCATGATAATAAAGTTCTTAATCAAAATTATGAACTCCCACTTAGATTAGACATCCTCTAGTCATCTAAGTGTTACACGATCCGAGTCGACTAGCCCGTGTCCGATCATCACGTGAGACGGACTAGTCATCGCCGGTGAACATCTTCATGTTGATCGATCTTCCATACGACTCGTGTTCGACCTTTCGGTCTCCGTGTTCCGAGGCCATGTCCGCACATGCTAGGCTCGCAAGTTAACCCTAAGTGTTTTCGCTGTAAAACTGTCTTACACCCGCTGTATGTGAACGTAAGGATCCATCACACCCATCATCACGTGGTGCTTAGAAACGATTTAACCGTAGCAACGGTGCACGCTTAGGGAGAACACTTTTGAAATTTTATAAGGATCATCTTATTTACTACCGTCAGCCCTAAGTAAACAAGATGCATAAACATAATAAACATCACATGCAATTATATAGTTGTGACATGATATGGCCAATATCATCAAGCTCCATTGATCTCCATCTTCGGGCTCCATGATCATCTTGTCACCGCTTGACACCATGATCTCCATCATCATGATCTCCATCATCGTGTCTTCATGAAGTTGTCACGCTAACGACTACTTCTACTTCTATGACTAACGCGCTTAGTAATGAAGTAAAGTAGTTTACATGGCGCTCTTCAATGACACGCAGGTCATACAAAAATAAAGACAACTCCTATGGTTCTCGCCGTTGTCATACTCATCGACATGCAAGTCGTGAATCCTATTACAAGAACATGATCTCATACATCACAATTCATCATTCATCACAACTTCGCCATATCACATCACATGATCAATCGCCGCAAAAACAAGTTAGACGCCCTCTAGTTGTTGTTGCATCTTTACGTGGCTGCGATTGGGTTCTAGCAAGAACGCTTTTCTTACCTACTAAATCACCACAACGTGATTTTGTCAACTTCTATTTACCCTTCATAAGGGCCCTGTTCATCGAATCCGCCCAACTAAAGTGGAGAGACAGACACCCGCCAGCCACCTTATGCAACTAGTGCATGTCACCGGTGGAACCGGTCTCACGAAGCGCACGTAAGGTTGGTCCGGCCGCCCATCCCACAATACCGCTGAGCAAGAAAAGACTAGTAGAGGCAAGTAAGATGACAAGATCAACGCCCACAACAAATTGTGTTCTACTCTGCATTAGAGAACTACGATAGACCTAGCTCATGATGCCACCGTTGGGGAACGCTGCAGAAAATTAAAATTTTTCCACGGCTTCACCAAGATCCATCTATGAGTTCATCTAAGCAACGAGTAACGGAGAGAGTTTGCATCTACATACCACTTGTAGATCGCGTATGAAGCTTGCAAGGTGATGATGGAGTCGCACTCAACGTGATTCAGATCACCGATGCCAAGTGCTGAACGGACAGCACCTCCGCTGCTCAACACACGACGGGACGAGCGACGCCTCCTCCTTCTTGATCCAGCAAGGGGAAGGAGAGGTTGAGGAAGACAGCTCCACCGCAAAGACGACGGCGTGCAGGATGGTGGAGAAGCAAGATTCGGCTGTGGCTTCACGAGCTCTACGGAGGAGGAGATGTGTTGGGAGGGAGGGCTGCGCCTTGGGAGTTGGTACAGCAGCCCCTCCCTCCCCCTTTATATAGGCCCCTCAGGGCTGCCCCGAGATCCAATCTCCGGGGGCGGCGGCCAAGGGGGTGGAGTGCCCCTGCCAAAGGGCGCCCCACCCCTAGGGTTTCAACCCTAGGCGCAGGGGTGGGCCTAGGGGCGACCAGCCCCTGTGGGCTGGTTCCTTCCCTTGGCCCATGGGGCCCTCCGGATAGGTGGCCCCACCTGGTGGACCTCGACCTTCCGTGGTCCCAGATTTTACCGAAACCCCAAACTTTCCCGATGGTCAAACACCACTTCCTATATATTATTCTTTACCTCCGACCTTCCGAACTCCTCGTGACGTCCGGATCTCATCCGGACTCAACAACATTCGTAGTCACATACTTGACTTCCTACTAACCCTAGCGCCACCGAACCTTATGTGTAGACCCTACGGTTCGGGAGACACGCAGACATGACCGAGACGACTTTCGGCAATAACCAACAGCGGGTCCGATACCCATGTTGGTTCTACATGCTCCTCGATGATTTCATCGGTTGAACCACGATGTCGAGGATTCGATCAAACCTCAGATGCAATTCCTTTGTCAATCGGTACGTTATTTGCCCGAGACTCGATCGCCGGTATCCCAATACCTTGTTCAGCCTCACATCGCAAGTCACTTTACTCGCATCAGAATGCATGATCCCGTACAACACCTTGGTCACCTTGAGCTCATTATGATGATGCATTACCGAAAGGGCCCAGAGATACCTCTCCGCCATACGGAGTGACAAATCCCGCCTCGATCCGTGTCAACCCAATGATACTTTCGAGATACCGTAATGCACCTTTATAGTCACCCAGCCACGCCAGACGCTTGATACACCCAAGGCACTCCTACGGTAACCGGAGTTACACGATCTCATGGTCGAAGGAATAGATACTTGACATTGGCAAAGCTTCTAGCAAACTAACTATACGATCTTTTATGCTATGCTTATGATTGTCTTGTCCATCACATCATTCTCCTAATGATGTGATCCCGTTATCAACGACATCCAATGTCCATAGTCGAAACCATGACTATCTATTGATCACAACGAGCTAGTCAACTAGAGGCTCACTAGGGACATATTGGGTCTAAGTGTTCACACGCAGTATTACGATTTCCTGATAATACAGCTTATAGCATGAACAAAAGACAATTATCATGAACATTGAAATATAATAATACTTTTATTATTGCCTCTAGGCATATTTCCAACAGCCTCCCACTTGCACTAGAGTCACCAATCTAGTTACATTGTGATGAATCGAACACCCATAGAGTTCTCGTGTTGATCATGTTTTGCACGCGAGAGAGGTTTAGTCAACGGATCTCGCGACATTCAGATCCGTGCACTTTGCAAATCTCTATGTCTCCATCTTGAACATTTTCACGGATGGAGTTGAAACGACGCTTGATGTGCCTCGGTCTTCTTGTGAAACCTGGGCCCTTGGCAAGGGCAATAGCTCCAAAGGTTGTCACAGAAGAGTTTGATCGCCCCGACGCATTGGGTATGACTCCTAGGTCGGTGATGAACTCCTTCACCCAAATCGCTTCATGCGCTGCCTCCGAGGCTGCCATGTACTCCGCTTCACACGAGATCCCGCCACGACGCTTCGCTTGCAAATGCACTAGCCATCGCTTCCACCATTCAACATATACACGATCCGGTTTGTGACTTAGAGTCATCCAGATCTGAGTCGGCTTAGCGCCGACGTAACCCTTTACGATTTGAGCTCTTCGCTCCTCCATAAACGAGAAACATGTCCTTTGTCCTTTCGTGTACTTCAGATATTCTTGACCGCTGTCCAAAGGTTCCTTGCCGGATTACTTTGGTATCTTGCAACCAAACTTACGGCAAGGTTTACATCGGTCCGTACACAAGATGGCATACATAATAGATCCTATGGTGAAGCATAGGGATGACACTCATCTCTTCTTTATCTTTTGTCGTGGTCGCGATCGAGCTGAGCTCAATTTCACACCTTGTAACATAGGCAAGAACCCTTTCTTGACTGATCCATTTTGAACCTCTTCAAAATCTTATCAAGGTATGTGCTTTGTGAAAGACCTATGAGGCGCCTCGATCTATCTCTATAGATCTTGATGCCTAATATATAAGCAGCTTCTCCAAGGTCCTTCATTGAAAAACACTTGTTCAAGTAGGCCTTAATGTTGTCCAGAGTTTTGTATCATTTCCCATCAAGAGTATGTCATCTACATATAATAGGAGAAATGCTACAGAGCTCCCACTCACTTTCTTGTAAACGCAGCTTCTCCATAAGTCTCAAGATAACCCAAACGCTTTGATCATCTCATCAAAGCGTAATGTTCCAACTCCGAGATGCTTGCACCAGTCCATAAATGGATCGCCGAGCTTGCATACTTTGTTAGCGCTCGAGGATCGACAAAACCTTCCGCTGCATCATATACAGCTCTTCCTTAAGATGTCCATTAAGGAATGCCGCTTTGACGCCCATCCGCCATATCTCATAATCATAGTATGCGCAATTGCTAACATGATTCGGACGGACTTAAGCTTCGCCACGGAGAGAATGTCTCGTCAGAGTCAATCCCTTGAACTTGTCGATAACCCTTAGCGACAAGTCGAGCTTTATAGATGGTAACATTACCATCCGCCATCCGCCTTCTTCTTAAAAATCCATTTGTTTTCTATCGCCGCGATCATCGGGCAAGTCTCACAAAGTCCATACTTTGTTTTCATACATGGATTCTATCTCGGATTTCATGGCCTCAAGCCATTTGTTGGAATCCGCCCGCCATTGCTTCTTCATAGTTCAAGGTTCATTGTTGTCTAGCAACATGATTTCCATGACAGGTTGCTGCATTCACTCGTGCGGAACGTGTCCTCGTGGACCTTCGGTTCAAGAGTAACTTGATCCAAGTACCTTGATCATCATCAATGATTTCTCTCTTCAGCAGGTGGGGCATCACAGAACGGTTTCCTCGCGCCGCACCACTTTCCTGCTCGAGAGGTAGTACTTCATCGAAGTTCTACTTTCCTCCCACTTACTTCTTTCGAGAGAAACTCTTTCTCCGTAAAGCATCCGCTTGGCAACAAAGATCTTGCCTTCGATCTTAAGTAGAAGGTATACCCGATAGCTTCCTTAGGGTATCCTATGAATACGCATTTTTCCGACTTGGGTTCGAGCTTTTCAGTTGAAGTTTCTTGACATAAGCATCGATCCCCAAACTTTTAGAAACGATAGCTTAGGTTTCTTCCCAAACCATAATTCATACGGTGTCGCCTCAACGGATTTAGACGGTGCCCTATTTAAAGTGAATGTAGCTGTCTCTAGAGCGATCCCCAAAATGATAGCGTAAATCGGTAAGAGACATCATAGACCGCACTATATCCAATAGAGTGCGACACGACGCTCGACACACCGCTTTCACGAGGTGTTCCAGCGGCGTGAGTTGTGAAACGATTCCACATTTCTTTAAGTGTGTACCAAATTCGTGACTTAAGTATTCTCCTCCACGATCCGATCAGAGGAACTTTATCTTTCGGTCACGCTGATTCTCCACCTCACTCTGAAATTCCTTGAACTTTTCAAAGGTCTCAGATTTGTGTTTCATTAAGTAGACATACCCATATCTACTCAAGTCATCAAGAGAGTGAGAACATAACGATATCCTCCGCGAGCCTCAACGCCATTGGACCGCACACATCGGTATGTATGATTTCCAACAAGTTGGTTGCTCGCCCATTGTTCCGAGAACGGAGTCTTGGTCATTTTGCCTAAGAGGCAAGGTTCGCATGTGTCAAACGATTCATAATCAAGAGACTCTAAAAGTCCATCAAGATGGAGCTTCTTCATGCGCTTGACACCAATGTGACCAAGGCAAAGTACACAAGTATGTGGGACTATCGTTATCAACTTTACATCTTTTGGCATCCACACTATGAACATGTGTAATATTACGCCGAGATTCATTAAGAATAAACCATCGACCATCGGAGCATGACCATAAAACATATCTCTCATATAAATCGAACAACCATTATTCTCGACTTAAATGAGTAGCCATCTCAGATCAAACGAGATCCAGATACAATGTTCATGCTCAAACTTGGCACTAAATAACAATTATTGAGGTTTAAAACTAATCCCAGAGGTAAATGTAGAGGCAGCGTGTCGACGGCGATCACATCGACTCGAACCATTCCCGACGCCAAGATCGTCACCTCGCCCTTCGCCAGCCTCCGCTTATTCCGCAGCCCCGCCGTGAGTTACAAATATGAGCAACGGCACCGTATCAAATACCTGTGAGTTACTACGAGTAATCGTAAGGTACACATCAATTACATGTATATCAAATATACCTTTGGTGTTGCCGCCTTCTTATCCGCTAAGTATTTGGGGCAGTTCCGCCCAAAGGACCCTTCCCTTGCAATAAAAGCACTCACCCTCGTGCTTGGGTCCATTCTTTGACTTCTTCCCGCAACAAAGCTTACGGGCGCAACATCTTTGCCGCCCTTCTTGAAGTTCTTCTTACCCTTGCCCTTCTTGAACTTAGTGGTCTTATTGACCATCAACACTTGATGTTCTTTCTGATTTCAGCCTCACGACTTCAAAGATCGAGAACACTTCAGAATGGTCTTTACCATCCCCGCATGTTGTAGTTCATCACAAAGCTCTTGTAGCTTGGTGGAGCGATCGAGGATTCTCACAATGACCGCCTCATCCGGAGGTTAATGTTCACTGGTCATACGGTTGTGCAACCTGCATATCTTCGTGATGTGCTCACCGACGTAACTGTTTTCTCCATCTTACAATCAGAGAACTTGTCGAGACATCATATCTCTCGACCCGGCATGAGCTTGGAAAACTAGTTTCAGCTCTTCAACATCTCATATGCTCCGTGATGCTCAAAACGCTTTTGGAGCCCCGGTTCTAAGTCAGAGAGCATGCCGCACCGAACGAGGGAGTAATCATCAAGACGAGTTTGCCAGCGCTCATAACGCCTTGGTTCTTCGACGGAGCGGCACCTAGCGGTCCTTCTAGGACATATTGCTTCCTCGGCAGCTATGAGGATGATCTCGTGTTCCGACCCAATCAGAGAAGTTGCTGCCATCATCTTTCAGCTTGGTTTTCTAGGAACGCTGAAGTTCATGTTGACATTAGCGCTGGCCATTGATCTACAAGACATATTTGCAAAGGTTTTAGACTAAGTTCATGATAATAAAGTTCTTAATCAAAATTATGAACTCCCACTTAGATTAGACATCCTCTAGTCATCTAAGTGTTACACGATCCGAGTCGACTAGCCCGTGTCCGATCATCACGTGAGACGGACTAGTCATCGCCGGTGAACATCTTCATGTTGATCGATCTTCCATACGACTCGTGTTCGACCTTTCGGTCTCCGTGTTCCGAGGCCATGTCCGCACATGCTAGGCTCGCTGTTAACCCTAAGTGTTTTCGCTGTAAAACTGTCTTACACCCGCTGTATGTGAACGTAAGGATCCATCACACCCATCATCACGTGGTGCTTAGAAACGATTTAACCGTAGCAACGGTGCACGCTTAGGGAGAACACTTTTGAAATTTTAGGGATCATCTTATTTACTACCGTCATTCCCTAAGTAAACAAGATGCATAAACATAATAAACATCACATGCAATTATATAGTTGTGACATGATATGGCCAATATCATCAAGCTCCATTGATCTCCATCTTCGGGCTCCATGATCATCTTGTCACCGCTTGACACCATGATCTCCATCATCATGATCTCCATCATCGTGTCTTCATGAAGTTGTCACGCTAACGACTACTTCTACTTCTATGACTAACGCGCTTAGTAATGAAGTAAAGTAGTTTACATGGCGCTCTTCAATGACACGCAGGTCATACAAAAATAAAGACAACTCCTATGGTTCTCGCCGTTGTCATACTCATCGACATGCAAGTCGTGAATCCTATTACAAGAACATGATCTCATACATCACAATTCATCATTCATCACAACTTCTCGCCATATCACATCACATGATCAATCGCTGCAAAAACAAGTTAGACGCCCTCTAGTTGTTGTTGCATCTTTACGTGGCTGCGATTGGGTTCTAGCAAGAACGCTTTTCTTACCTACGAATCACCACAACGTGATTTTGTCAACTTCTATTTACCCTTCATAAGGGCCCTGTTCATCGAATCCGCCCAACTAAAGTGGAGAGACAGACACCCGCCAGCCACCTTATGCAACTAGTGCATGTCACCGGTGGAACCGGTCTCACGAAGCGCACGTAAGGTTGGTCCGGCCGCTTCATCCCACAATACCGCTGAGCAAGAAAAGACTAGTAGAGGCAAGTAAGATGACAAGATCAACGCCCACAACAAATTGTGTTCTACTCTGCATTAGAGAACTACGATAGACCTAGCTCATGATGCCACTGTTGGGGAACGCTGCAGAAAATTAAAATTTTTCCTACGGCTTCACCAAGATCCATCTATGAGTTCATCTAAGCAACGAGTAACGGAGAGAGTTTGCATCTACATACCACTTGTAGATCGCGTATGAAGCTTGCAAGGTGATGATGGAGTCGCACTCAACGTGATTCAGATCACCGATGCCAAGTGCTGAACGGACAGCACCTCCGCTCTCAACACACGACGGACGAGCGACGCCTCCTCCTTCTTGATCCAGCAAGGGGAAGGAGAGGTTGAGGAAGACAGCTCCACCGCAAAGACGACGGCAGCAGGATGGTGGAGAAGCAAGATCTCGGCTGGGCTTCACGAGCTCTACGGAGGAGGAGATGTGTTGGGAGGGAGGGCTGCGCCTTGGGAGTTGGTACAGCAGCCCCCTCCTCCCCCTTTATATAGGCCCTCTGGGGCTGCCCCGAGATCCAATCTCCGTGGGGCGGCGGCCAAGGGGGTGGAGTGCCCCTGCCAAAGGGGCGCCCCACCCCTAGGGTTTCAACCCTAGGCGCAGGGGTGGGCCTAGGGGCGACCAGCCCCTTGTGGGCTGGTTCCTTCCCTTGGCCCATGGGCCCTCCGGATAGGTGGCCCCACCTGTGGACCTCGACCTTCCGTGGTCCCAGATTTTACCGAAACCCCAAACTTTCCCGATGGTCAAACACCACTTCCTATATATTATTCTTTACCTCCGACCTTCCGAACTCCTCGTGACGTCCGGATCTCATCCGGACTCAACAACATTCGTAGTCACATACTTGACTTCCTACTAACCCTAGCGCCACCGAACCTTATGTGTAGACCCTACGGTTCGGGAGACACGCAGACATGACCGAGACGACTTCGGCAATAACCAACAGCGGGTCCGATACCCATGTTGGCTCCTACATGCTCCTCGATGATTTCATCGGTTGAACCACGATGTCGAGGATTCGATCAAACCTCGATGCAATTCCTTTGTCAATCGGTACGTTATTTGCCCGAGACTCGATCGCCGGTATCCCAATACCTTGTTCAGCCTCACATCGCAAGTCACTTTACTCGCATCAGAATGCATGATCCCGTACAACACCTTGGTCACCTTGAGCTCATTATGATGATGCATTACCGAGTGGGCCCAGAGATACCTCTCCGCCATACGGAGTGACAAATCCCGCCTCGATCCGTGTCAACCCAATGATACTTTCGAGATACCGTAATGCACCTTTATAGTCACCCAGCTTACGCCAGACGCTTGATACACCCAAGGCACTCCTACGGTAACCGGAGTTACACGATCTCATGGTCGAAGGAATAGATACTTGACATTGGCAAAGCTTCTAGCAAACTAACTATACGATCTTTTATGCTATGCTTATGATTGTCTTGTCCATCACATCATTCTCCTAATGATGTGATCCCGCTATCAACGACATCCAATGTCCATAGTCGAAACCATGACTATCTATTGATCACAACGAGCTAGTCAACTAGAGGCTCACTAGGGACATATTGGGTCTAAGTGTTCACACGTATTACGATTTCCGGATAATACATTTATAGCATGAACAAAAGACAATTATCATGAACATTGAAATATAATAATACTTTTATTATTGCCTCTAGGCATATTTCCAACAGCCTCCCACTTGCACTAGAGTCACCAATCTAGTTACATTGTGATGAATCGAACACCCATAGAGTTCTCGTGTTGATCATGTTTTGCACGCGAGAGAGGTTTAGTCAACGGATCTCATGACATTCAGATCCGTGTGCACTTTGCAAATCTCTATGTCTCCATCTTGAACATTTTCACGGATGGAGTTGAAACGACGCTTGATGTGCTCGGTCTTCTTGTGAAACCTGGGCCTTGGCAAGGGCAATAGCTCCAAAGTGTTGTCACAGAAGAGTTTGATCGCCCCGACGCATTGGGTATGACTCCTAGGTCGGTGATGAACTCCTTCACCCAAATCGCTTCATGCGCTGCCTCCGAGGCTGCCATGTACTCCGCTTCACACGAGATCCCGCCACGACGCTCGCTTGCAAAATGCACTAGCCATCGCTTCCACCATTCAACATATACACGATCCGGTTTGTGACTTAGAGTCATCCAGATCTCGAGTCGGCTAGCGCCGACGAACCCTTTACGATTTGCTCTTCGCCTCCATAAACGAGAAACATGTCCTTTGTCCTTTCGTACTTCAGATATTCTTGACCGCTGTCCAAAGGTTCCTTGCCGGATTACTTTGGTATCTTGCAACCAAACTTACGGCAAGGTTTACATCGGTCCGTACACAAAGATGGCATACATAATAGATCCTATGGCTGAAGCATAGGGATGACACTCATCTCTTCTTTATCTTTTGTCAGTGGTCGCGATCGAGCTGAGCTCAATTTCACACCTTGTAACATAGGCAAGAACCCTTCTTGACTGATCCATTTTGAACCTCTTCAAAATCTTATCAAGGTATGTGCTTTGTGAAAGACCTATGAGGCGCCTCGATCTATCTCTATAGATCTTGATGCCTAATATATAAGCAGCTTCTCCAAGGTCCTTCATTGAAAAACACTTGTTCAAGTAGGCCTTAATGTTGTCCAGAGTTTCAGTATCATTTCCCATCAAGAGTATGTCATCTACATATAATAGGAGAAATGCTACGAGCTCCCACTCACTTTCTTGTAAACGCAGCTTCCCATAAGTCTCAAGATAACCCAAACGCTTTGATCATCTCATCAAAGCGTAATGTTCCAACTCCGAGATGCTTGCACCAGTCCATAAATGGATCGCTGAGCTTGCATACTTTGTTAGCGCTCGAGGATCGACAAAACCTTCCGCTGCATCATATACAGCTCTTCCTTAAGATGTCCATTAAGGAATGCCGCTTTGACGCCCATCCGCCATATCTCATAATCATAGTATGCGCAATTGCTAACATGATTCGGACGGACTTAAGCTTCGCCACGGAGAGAATGTCTCGTCAGAGTCAATCCCTTGAACTTGTCGATAACCCTTAGCGACAAGTCGAGCTTTATAGATGGTGACATTACCATCCGCCATCCGCCTTCTTCTTAAAAATCCATTTGTTTTCTATCGCCGCCGATCATCGGGCAAGTCTGCACAAAGTCCATACTTTGTTTTCATACATGGATTCTATCTCGGATTTCATGGCTCAAGCCATTTGTTGGAATCTGGCCCGCCATTGCTTCTTCATAGTTCAAGGTTCATTGTTGTCTAGCAACATGATTTCCATGACAGGTTGCTGCATTCACTCGTGCGGAACGTGTCCTCGTGGACCTTCGGGTTCAAGAGTAACTTGATCCAAGTACCTTGATCATCATCAATGATTTCTCTTCGCTTGGTGGGCATCACAGAACGGTTTCCTCGCCGCACCACTTTCCCGCTCGAGAGGTAGTACTTCATCGAAGTTCTACTTTCCTCCCACTTACTTCTTTCGAGAGAAACTCTTTCTCCGTAAAGCATCCGTTTGGCAACAAAGATCTTGCCTTCGATCTTAAGTAGAAGGTATACCCGATAGCTTCTTAGGGTATCCTATGAATACGCATTTTCCGACTTGGGTTCGAGCTTTTCAGTTGAAGTTTCTTGACATAAGCATCGATCCCCAAACTTTTAGAAACGATAGCTTAGGTTTCTTCCCAAACCATAATTCATACGGTGTCGCCTCAACGGATTTAGACGGTGCCCTATTTAAAGTGAATGTAGCTGTCTCTAGAGCGATCCCCAAAATGATAGCGTAAATCGGTAAGAGACATCATAGACCGCACTATATCCAATAGAGTGCGACACGACGCTCGACACACCGCTTCACCGAGGTGTTCCAGCGGCGTGAGTTGTGAAACGATTCCACATTTCTTTAAGTGTGTACCAAATTCGTGACTTAAGTATTCTCCTCCACGATCCGATCAGAAGAATTTTATCTTTCGGTCACGCTGATTCTCCACCTCACTCTGAAATTCCTTGAACTTTTCAAAGGTCTCAGATTTGTGTTTCATTAAGTAGACATACCCATATCTACTCAAGTCATCAAGGAGAGTGAGAACATAACGATATCCTCCGCGAGCCTCAACGCCATTGGACCGCACACATCGGTATGTATGATTTCCAACAAGTTGGTTGCTCGCCCATTGTTCCGAGAACGGAGTCTTGGTCATTTTGCCTAAGAGGCAAGGTTCGCATGTGTCAAACGATTCATAATCAAGAGACTCTAAAAGTCCATCAAGATGGAGCTTCTTCATGCGCTTGACACCAATGTGACCAATGCGCAAAGTACACAAGTATGTGGGACTATCGTTATCAACTTTACATCTTTTGGCATCCACACTATGAACATGTGTAATATTACGCCGAGATTCATTAAGAATAAACCATCGACCATCGGAGCATGACCATAAAACATATCTCTCATATAAATCGAACAACCATTATTCTCGACTTAAATGAGTAGCCATCTCAGATCAAACGAGATCCAGATACAATGTTCATGCTCAAACTTGGCACTAAATAACAATTATTGAGGTTTAAAACTAATCCCAGAGGTAAATGTAGAGGTAGCGTGTCGACGGCGCATCACATCGACTCGAACCATTCCCGACGCCAAGATCGTCACCTCGCCCTTCGCCAGCCTCCGCTTATTCCGCAGCTCCCGCCGTGAGTTACAAATATGAGCAACGGCACCGTATCAAATACCCAGAGTTACTACGAGTAATCGTAAGGTACACATCAATTACATGTATATCAAATATACCTTTGGTGTTGCCGCCTTCTTATCCGCTAAGTATTTGGGGCAGTTCCGCCCAAAGGCCCTTCCCTTGCAATAAAAGCACTCACCTCGTGCTTGGGTCCATTCTTTGACTTCTTCCCAAGAATAAAGCTTACGGGCGCCGCAACATCTTTGCCGCCCTTCTTGAAGTTCTTCTTACCCTTGCCCTTCTTGAACTTAGTGGTCTTATTGACCATCAACACTTGATGTTCTTTTTGATTTCAGCCTCACGACTTCAAAGATCGAGAACACTTCAGAATGGTCTTTACCATCCCCGCATGTTGTAGTTCATCACAAAGCTCTTGTAGCTTGGTGGGAGCGATCGAGGATTCTCACAATGACCGCCTATCTGGGAGGTTAATGTTCACCGGGTCATACGAAGCAAACCTGCATATCTTCGTGATGTGCTCACCGATGTAACTGTTTCCTCCATCTTACAATCAGAGAACTTGTCGAGACATCATATCTCTCGACCCGGCATGAGCTTGGAAAACTAGTTTCAGCTCTTCAACATCTCATATGCTCCGTGATGCTCAAAACGCTTTTGGAGCCCCGGTTCTAAGTCAGAGAGCATGCCGCATCGAACGAGGGAGTAATCATCAAGACGAGTTTGCCAAGCCGCTCATAACGCCTTGGTTCTTCGACGGAGCGGCACCTAGCGGTCCTTCTAGGACATATTGCTTCCTCGGCAGCTATGAGGATGATCTCGTGTTCCGACCCAAATCCGAGATAGTTGCTGCCATCATCTTTCAGCTTGGTTTTCTAGGAACGCTGAAGTTCATGTTGACATTAGCGCTGGCCATTGATCTACAAGACATATTTGCAAAGGTTTTAGACTAAGTTCATGATAATAAAGTTCTTAATCAAAATTATGAACTCCCACTTAGATTAGACATCCTCTAGTCATCTAAGTGTTACACGATCCGAGTCGACTAGCCCGTGTCCGATCATCACGTGAGACGGACTAGTCATCGCCGGTGAACATCTTCATGTTGATCGATCTTCCATACGACTCGTGTTCGACCTTTCGTCTCCGTGTTCCGAGGCCATGTCCGCACATGCTAGGCTCGCTGTTAACCCTAAGTGTTTTCGCTGTAAAACTGTCTTACACCCGCTGTATGTGAACGTAAGGATCCATCACACCCATCATCACGTGGTGCTTAGAAACGATTTAACCGTAGCAACGGTGCACGCTTAGGGAGAACACTTTGAAATTTTGTAAGGATCATCTTATTTACTACCGTCATCCCTAAGTAAACAAGATGCATAAACATAATAAACATCACATGCAATTATATAGTTGTGACATGATATGGCCAATATCATCAAGCTCCATTGATCTCCATCTTCGGCTCCATGATCATCTTGTCACCGCTTGACACCATGATCTCCATCATCATGATCTCCATCATCGTGTCTTCATGAAGTTGTCACGCCAACGACTACTTCTACT
Organism: Aegilops speltoides; assembly: GCA_021437245.1. Taxonomy (NCBI): domain Eukaryota; kingdom Viridiplantae; phylum Streptophyta; class Magnoliopsida; order Poales; family Poaceae; genus Aegilops; species Aegilops speltoides. The sequence goes on along the minus strand of JAHHZJ010007390.1, from coordinate 7,604 downwards.
TCTATGACTAACGCGCTTAGTAATGAAGTAAAGTAGTTTACATGGCGCTCTTCAATGACACGCAGTCATACAAAAATAAAGACAACTCCTATGGTTCTCGCCGTTGTCATACTCATCGACATGCAAGTCGTGAATCCTATTACAAGAACATGATCTCATACATCACAATTCATCATTCATCACAACTTCGCCATATCACATCACATGATCAATCGCCGCAAAAACAAGTTAGACGCCCTCTAGTTGTTGTTGCATCTTTACGTGGCTGCATTGGGTTCTAGCAAGAACGCTTTCTTACCTACGAATCACCACAACGTGATTTTGTCAACTTCTATTTACCCTTCATAAGGGCCCTGTTCATCGAATCCGCCCAACTAAAGTGGAGAGACAGACACCCGCCAGCCACCTTATGCAACTAGTGCATGTCACCGGTGGAACCGGTCTCACGAAGCGCACGTAAGGTTGGTCCGGCCGCCCATCCCACAATACCGCTGAGCAAGAAAAGACTAGTAGAGGCAAGTAAGATGACAAGATCAACGCCCACAACAAATTGTGTTCTACTCTGCATTAGAGAACTACGATAGACCTAGCTCATGTCATGGTTGACACGGATCGAGATCGGGATTTGTCACTCCGTAAATGGAGAGGTATCTCCGCCCACTCGGTAGGACATCATCATAATGTGCACAATGTGATTAAGGGGTTGATCACGGATGATGTGTTGCGAACGAGTAAAGAGACTTGCCGTAACGAGATTGAACAAGGTATCGATACCGACGATCGAATCTCGCAAGTAAAATACCGCTAGACAAAGGGAATTGTATACGGATCGACCGAGTCCTTGACATCGTGGTTCATCCGATGAGATCATCGTGGAACATGTGGAGCCAACATGGGTATCCAGATCCCGCTGTTGGTTATTGACCAGAGAACGCCCTGGCCATGTCTACATGTCTCCCAACCCGTAGGGTCTACACACTTAAGGTCTGGCGACGCTTAGGGTTATAAAGGAAGCTTGTATGTGGTTACCGAATGTTGTTCTGAGTCCCGATGAGATCCCGGACGTCACGAGGAGTTCCGGAATGGTCCGGAGGTAAAGATTTATATATGGAAGTCCTGCTTTGGTCACCGGAAAAGTTTTGGGGTTTATCAGAACGCATCGGGACCACCGGAGGGTCCTGGGTCCACCAAGTGGGGCCACCTGCCCTGCATAAGGCTGCGTGGGCCAAGTGTGGGAGGGGACCAGCCCCTAGGTGGGCTGGGGCGCCCCCCACCAAGGCCCAAGGCATGGGAAGTGGGGAAGGGGGCAAACCCTAGGGCAGATGGGCCCTAAGGCCCACCCCTGGTGCGCCCCTCTCTCCTCCGCCGCCACCCAGATTGATCTGGGGCTGGCCGCCTCTAGGGGTGGAAACCTAGGGGGGCGCAGCCCCTCTTCCCCTATAAATAGTGAGGCCTAGGGGCTGCCTGAGACACACGTATCACACGTGATTCGGTCTCCGCCTTTGGTTGCAGCCCTCCTCTCTCCCAAGTACCTCCTCCCGTGGTGCTTAGCGGCCCCTCGCTGGATTGCCACACTTCTCCATCAGCACCACGCCTGCCAGCTGCTGCTGAGGAGTCTTCTCAACCTCTCCTCTCTCCTTGCTGGATCAAGGCGGGAGACGCCACCGGCTGTACGGTGTTGAACGCGAGGTGCCGTCTGCTCGCACTTGATCATCGGTGATTTGAATCACGACGAGTACGACTCCATCAACCCTGCTCACTTGAACGCTTCGCTTAGCGATCTACAAGGGTATGTAGATGCACTCTTTCTACTCGCTGCTGGTTTCTCCATAGATAGATCTTGGTGACACGAGGAAAATTTTGAATTTCTCGCCACGCTCCCCAACAAAGGGCATCATGAGCTAGGTCTATTGCGAGATTCTTTGCACGAGTAGAGCACAAAGTAGTTGTGGGCGCTGATGTTGTTCAATATGCTTACCGCTACTAGTCCAATCTTGTTTCGACGGTATTGTGGGATGAAGCGCCCGACCGACCTTACACGCATTTCACGTGAGATGTGTTCCACTGATTGACATGCACTTCGTATAAGGTGGCTAGCGGGTGCCGCCTCCCACTTTAGTCGGAACGGATTCGGCGAAAAGGTTCCTTATGAAGGGTAATAGCAATTGGCAAATCACGCTGTGGTTTTATGCGAGGTAAGAAACGTTTGCTAGAAACCCATAGCAGCCATCAGAAACATGCAAACAACAATTAGAGGACGCCTAACTTGTTTTTGCAGGTATGCTATGTGATGATATGGCCAAGATGAATGTGATGAACGATATGTGATGTATGAGATTGATCATGTTCTTGTAATAGGATTCACGACTTTGCATGTCGATGAGTATGACAACCGCAGGAGCCATAGGAGTTGTCTTTATTTATTGTATGACCCATGTGTCATTGAATAACGCCATGTAATTACTTTACTTTATTGCTAACCGCAGCCATAGTAGTAGAAGTAATAAGTTGGCGTAGACGACTTCATGGAGACACGATGATGGAGATCATGATGATGGAGATCATGGTGTCATGCCGGTGACGATGATGATCATGGAGCCCCAAGATGGAGATCAAAGGAGCAAAATGATATTGGCCATATCATGTCACTATTTGATTGCATGTGATGTTTATCATGTTTATGCATCTTGTTTACTTAGGACGACGGTAGTAAATAAGATGATCCTCACAAAAATTTCAAGAAGTGTTCTCCCCGACTGTGGCACCGCTGTACAGTTCGTCTTCTAAGCACCACGTGATGATCGGTGTGATGGATTCTTACGCTCACATACAACGGGTGTAAGATGCTTTTACACAAATAAAAACACTTGGGGTTAACTTGACGAGCCTAGCATGTATAGACATGGCCTCGAACACGGAGACCGAAAGGTCGAGCATGAGTCGATAGTAGATACGATCAACATGAAGATGTTCACCGATGATGACCAGTCCGCCTCACGTGATGATCGGACACGGCCCGGTTGACTCGGATCATGTAATCACGGCCTGGTTGAAAGCGATTGTGGGATGTCACCGGTGGAAAGTATGCAAGCTCCAAATGATCCATTTATGGACTGCAAGCATCTCGAGTTAGAACATTCGCTGATGAGATGATCAAAGCGCTTAGTTTATGCACTTATGGAGAAGCCTCATGCTATAAGAAAGTGAGTGGGAGCTCAGAGCATTTCTCCTATTATATGTAGATGACATACTTTGATGGGAAATGATACAAAACTTCTGACAGCATTAAGGCCTACTTGAACAAGTGTTTTTCAATGAAGGACCTTGGAGAAGTTGTTATATATTAGGCATCAAGATCTATAGGATAGATCGAGACGCCTCATAGGTCTTTCACAAAGCACATACCTTGATAAGATTTTGAAGAGGTTCAAATGGATCAGTCCAAGAAAGGGTTCTTGCCTATGTTACAAGGTGAAATTGAGCTCAGCTCACCACCCACCACGCAAAAGATAAAGAAGAGATGAGTGTCATCCCTATGCTTCAGCCATAGGATCTATTATGTATGCCATGCTGTGTACTGCATCTGATGTAAACCTCGCCGTAAGTTTGCTGCAAGATACCAAAGTAATCCCGCAAGGAACACCGGACAGCGGTCAAGAATATCCTCAAGCACCGAAAAGGACAAAGGACATGTTTCGCTTATGGAGGAGACGAAGAGCTCATCAGAAGGGTTACGCCGACGCTTAGCTTCGACTCAGATCCGATGACTCTAAGTCACAAACCGGATACGGTATATGTTGAATGGTGGAGCAAGAGCTGGTGCAGCCGCAAGCAGAAAGCGCCGTGGCGGATCTACGTGAAGCGGAGTACATGGCAGCCTCGAGGCAGCGATGAAGCGATTTGGGTGAAGGAGTTCATCACCGACCTAGGAGTCATACCCAATGCGTCGGGCCGATCAAACTCTTCTCGTGATAACACCGAGCTATTGCCTTGCCAAGGAGCCCAGTGTTTCACAAGAAGACCAGCACATCAAGCTGCCGCTTCAACTCCATCCGTGAAAATGTTCAAGATGGAGACATAGAGATTTGCAAAGTGCACACGGATCTGAATGTCGCAGATCCGCTGACTAAACCTCTCTCGCAGGTAAAACATGATCAACACCGTAACTCTATGGGTGTTCGATTCATCACAATGTAACTAGATTAGTGACTCTAGTGGAAGTGGAGACTGTTGAAATATGCCCTAGAGGCAATAATAAAAGTATTATTATATTTCAATGTTCATGATAATTGTCTTTTGTTCATGCTATAACCGTGTTATCCGAAATCGTAATACACGGTGAACACTTAGACCCCAATATGTCCCTAGTGAGCCTCTAGTTGACTAGCCCGCTGATCAATAGATGGTCATGGTTTTCACCTACTAATCACCACAACGTGATTTTGTCAACTTCTATTTACCCTTCATAAGGGCCTTGTTCATCGAATCCGCCTCCAACTAAAGTGGAGAGGCAGACACCGCCAGCCACCTTATGCAACTAGTGCATGTCACCGGTGGAACCGTCTCACGAAGCGCACGTAAGGTTGGTCCGGGCCGCTTCATCCCACAATACCGCTGAGCAAGAAAAGACTAGTAGAGGCAAGTAAGATGACAAGATCAACGCCCACAACAAATTGTGTTCTACTCGCATTAGAGAACTACGATAGATAAGTGTTCTCCCTTACGTGGCTGCGATTGGGTTCTAGCAAGAACGCTTTTCTCACCTACGAATCACCACAACGTGATTTTGTCAACTTCTATTTACCCTTCATAAGGGCCTTGTTCATCGAATCCGCCCAACTAAAGTGGAGAGACAGACACCCGCCAGCCACCTTATGCAACTAGTGCATGTCACCGGTGGAACCGGTCTCACGTAAGCGCACGTAAGGTTGGTCCGGCCGCCCATCCCACAATACCGCTGAGCAAGAAAAGACTAGTAGAGGCATGTAAGATGACAAGATCAACGCCCACAACAAATTGTGTTCTACTCTGCATTAGAGAACTACGATAGATAAGTGTTCTCCACTTATGATGATGGAGATCATGGTGTCAAGCCGGTGACAAGATGATCATGGAGCCCCGAAGATGGAGATCAATGGAGCTTGATGATATTGGCCATATCATGTCACAACTATATAATTGCATGTGATGTTTATTATGTTTATGCATCTTGTTTACTTAGGACGACGGTAGTAAATAAGATGATCCCTTATAAAATTTCAAGAAGTGTTCTCCCTAATCTGCACCGCTGCTACAGTTCGTCGCTTCTAAGCACCACGTGATGATCGGGTGTGATGGATCCTTACGCTCACATACAACGGTGTAAGACAGCTTTACACAGCGAAAACACTTAGGGTTAACTTGACGAGCCTAGCTTGTGCGACATGGCCTCGAACACGGAGACCGAAGGTCGAACACGAGTCGATGGAAGATACGATCAACATGAAGATGTTCACCAACGATGACTAGTCCGTCTCACGTGATGATCGGACACGGCTAGTCGACTCGGATCGTAACACTTAGATGACTAGAGGGATGTCTAATCTAAGTGGGAGTTCATAATTTTGATTAGAACTTTATTATCATGAACTTAGTCTAAAACCTTTGCAAATATGTCTTGTAGATCAATGGCCAACGCTAATGTCAACATGAACTTCAATGCGCTCCTAGAGAAAACCAAGTCGAAAGATGATGGCAGCAACTATACGGACGGGTCCGAACCCGAGGATCATCCTCATAGCTGCCAAGAAACAAGATGTCCTAGAAGCACCGTTAGGTGACCCACCTGTTCTCCTAACACCGCAAGACGATTTGAACGTCCGCGACTCTGCTCGATGATTACTCCTCGCTCAAGGCGGCATGCTCTACAGCTTAGAACCGGGCTCCAAAAGCGCTTTTGAGCATCACGGAGCATATGAGATGTTCAAGAGCTGAAACTAGTTTTCCAAGCTCATGCCCGGTCGAGAGATATGATGTCTCCGACAAGTTCTACAGCTTGTAAGATGGAGGAAAACAGTTCACAAGGAGCACATCCTCAAGATGTCCGGGTTGCACAAACCGTATGACCCAAATGAACATAAACCTCCCAGATGAGGCGGTCATTGACAGAATCCTCCAATCGCTTCCCACCAAGCTACAAGAGCTTTGTGATGAACTACAACATGCAGGGATGGTAAAGACCATTCCTCAAGTGTTCTCGATGTCAAGTCAGCGGAGGCTGAAATCAAAAGGAACATCAAGTGTTGATGGTCAATAAGACCACTAAGTTCAAGAAGGGCAAGGGTAAGAAGAACTTCAAGAAGGACGGCAAAGATGTTGCCGCCGCCTGCAAGCCTGCTGCCGGAAGAAGTCAAAGAATGGACCCAAGCCCGAGACCGAATGCTTTTATTGCAAGGGAAGGGTCACCGAAGCGGAACTGCCCCAAATACTTAGCGGATAAGAAGGCCGCAACACCAAAGGTATATTTGATATACATGTAATTGATGTGTACCTTACCAAGACTGTGAGTAACTCCCGGTATTTGATACCGTGCCGCTGTTCATATTTGTAACTCACAGCAGAGCTGCGGAATAAACGGAGATCGGCGGCGACGAGGTGACGGCGCGCTGCCGAATGGTTCCAGAGTCGATGTGATCGCCACCGCACGCTGCCTCTACATTTACCTACGGATTAGTTTTGAACCTCAATAATTGTTATTTAGTGCCAAGTTTGAGCATGAACATTGTATCCGGATCTCGCTTAATACGAGATGGCTACTCACTTAAGTCCGAGAATAATGGTTGTTCGATTTATATGAGAGATATGTTTTATGGTCATGTCCGATGGTCAATGGTTTATTCTTAATGAATCTCGAGCGTAATATTACACATGTTCATAGTGTGGATGCTAAAAGATGTAAAGTTGATAACGATAGTCCCACATACTTGTGGCATCGCCGCCTTGGTCACATTGGTGTCAAGCGCATGAAGAAGCTCCATGCTGATGGACTTTGGAGTCTCTTGATTATGAATCGCTTGACACATGCTAACCATGCCTCTTAGGCAAATGACCAAGACTCCGTCTCCGAACAATGGAGCGAGCAACCAACTTGTTGGAAATCATACATACCGATGTAAAAGCGGTCCAATGAGCGTTGAGGCTCATGGAGGATATCGTTATGTTCTCACTCACCGATGACTTGAGTAGATATGGGTATGTCTACTTAATGAAACACAAGTCTGAGACCTTTGAAAAGTTCAAGGAATTTCAAATTGAGGTGGAGAATCAACGGACTAAAAGATAAAATTCTTACGATCGATCGTGGAGGAGAATACTTAAGTCACGAATTTGGCTCACACTTAAAGAAATGTGGAATCGTTTCACAACTCACGCCACCGAACACCTCAAATAAACGGTGTGTCCGAACGTCGAATCGCACTCTATTGGATATGGTGCGGTCTATGATGTCTCTACCGATTTACCACCGCTATTTTGGGGATACGCCTAGAGACAGCTACATTCACTTTAAATAGGGCACCGCCTAAACCGCTGAGACGACACCGTATGAATTATGGTTTGGGAAGAAA
>JAHHZJ010007388.1:0-13727 GCA_021437245.1 Aegilops speltoides | reverse complement strand
CAGCCTTGATCCGGTCAACCCAATGATACTTTCGAGATACCAATGCACCTTTATAGTCACCCAGCTTACGCCAGACATTTGATACACCCAAGGCACTCCTACGGTAACCGGAGTTACACGATCTCATGGTCAAGGAAGAGATACTTGACATTGGCAAAGCTTCTAGCAAACGAACTATACGATCTTTTATGCTATGCTTAGGATTGTCTTGTCCATCACATCATTCTCCTAATGATGTGATCCCGTTATCAACGACATCCAATGTCCATAGTCGGAAACCATGACTATCTATTGATCACAACGAGCTAGTCAACTAGAGGCTCACTAGGACATATTGTGGTCTTTGTGCTCACAGCGTATTACGTTTCCGATAATACAGTTATAGAATGAACAAAAGACAATTATCATGAACATTGAAATATAATAATACTTTATTATTGCCTCTAGGGCATATTTCCAACAGCCTCCCACTTGCACTAGAGTCACCAATCTAGTTACATTGTGATGAATCGAACACCCATAGAGTTCGTGTTGATCATGTTTTGCACGCGAGAGAGGTTTACTCAACGGATCCGCGACATTCGATCCGTGTGCACTTTGCAAATCTCTATGTTCCATCTTGAACATTTTCACGGATGGAGTTGAAACGACGCTTGATGTGCCGGTCTTCTTGTGAAACCTGCCTTTGGCAAGGGCAATAGCTCCAAAGGTTGTCACGTAAGAGTTTGATCGCCCCGACGCATTGGGTATGACTCCTAGGTCGTGATGAACCTTCACCCAAATCGCTCATGCGCCGCCTCCGAGGCTGCCATGTACTCCGCTTCACACGAGATCCCGCCACGACGCTCGCTGGAGCACCACCATCGCTTCCACCATTCAACATATACACGATCCGGTTTGTGACTTAGAGTCATCCAGACCGAGTCGGCTTAGGCCGACGAACCCTTTACGAGAGCCTTCGCTCCTCCATAAACGAGAAACATGTCCTTTGTCCTTTTCGTTACTTCAGATATTCTTGACCGCTGTTCAAAGGTTCCTTGTCGGGATTACTTTGGTATCTTGCAACCAAACTAACGCAAGGTTTACATCGGTCCGTACATAGCATGGCATACATAATAGATCCTATGGTCAAGCATAGGGATGACACTCATCTCTTCTTTATCTTTTGTCGTGGTCGGATCGAGCCGAGCTCAATCTCACACCTTGTAACATAGGCAAGAACCCTTCTTGGACTGATCCATTTTGAACCTCTTCAAAATCTTATCAAGGTATGTGCTTTGTGAAAGACCTATGAGGCGCCTCGATCTATCTCTATAGATCTTGATGCCTAATATATAAGCAGCTTCTCCAAGGTCCTTCATTGAAAAACACTTGTTCAAGTAGGCCTTAATGTTGTCCAAGTTTCGATCATTTCCCATCAAAAGTATGTCATCTACATATAATAGGAGAAATGCTACAGGCTCCCACTCACTTTCTTGTAACGCAGCTTCTCCATAAGTTCAAGATAACCCACACGCTTTGATCATATCATCAAAGCAATGTTCCAACTCCGAGATGCTTGCACCACCATAAATGGATCCGGAGCTTGCATACTTTGTTAGCGCTCGAGGATCGAAAAACCTTCCGCGCATCATATACAGCTCTTCCTTAAGATGTCCGTAAGGAATGCCGCTTTGACGTCCATCTCGCCATATCTCATAATCATAGTATGCGGAATTGCTAACATGATTCGGACGGACTTAAGCTTCGCACGGAGAGAATGTCTCGTCAGAAGTCAATCCCTTGAACTTGTCGATAACCTTAGCGATAAGTCGAGCTTTATAGATGGTAACATTACCATCCGCCGCCGCCTTCTTCTTAAAAATCCATTTGTTTTCTATCGCCACCGATCATCGGCAAGTCCGCCAAAGTCCACACTTTGTTTTCTACATGGATTCTATCTCTTTCATGGCTTCAAGCCATTTGTTGGAACCGGCCCGCCATCGCTTCTTCATAGTTCAAGGTTCATTGTTGTCTAGCAACATGATTTCCATGACAGGTTGCGATCACTGTGCGGAACGTGTCCTCGTGACCTTCAAGTTCAAGAGTAACTTGATCCAAGTACCTTGATCATCATCATTGTTTTCTCTTCGTGGGGCATCACAGAACTTTCCCTACGCACCACTTTCCTGCTCGAGAGGTAGTACTTCATCGAAGTTCTACTTTCCTCCCACTTACTTCTTTCAAGAGAAACTTTTCTCCGTAAAGCATCCGTTTGGCAACAAAGATCTTGCCTTCGGATCTTAAGTAGAAGGTATACCCGACAGCTTCCTTAGGGTATCCTATGAATACGCATTCTCCGACTTGGTTTCGAGCTTTCAAGTTGAAGTTTCTGACATAAGCATCGATCCCCAAACTTTTAGAAACGATGCTTAGGTTTCTTCCCAAACCATAATTCATACTGGGTCGCCTCAACGGATTTAGACGGTGCCCTATTTAAAGTGAATGTAGCTGCTTCTAGAGCGATCCCAAAATGATAGCGGTAAATCGGTAAGAGACATCATAGACCGCACATATCCAATAGAGTGCGACAACGCTCGACACCCTTACCAGGTGTTCCAGCGGCATGAGTTGTGAAACGATTCCACATTTCCTTAAGTGTGGCCAAATTGGACTTAAATATTCTCCTCCACGATCCGATCAGAGGAACTTTATCTTTCGGTCCACGCTGATTCTCTACCTCACTCGAAATTCCTTGAACTTTTCAAAGGTCTCAGATTTGTGTTTCATTAAGTAGACATACCCATATCTACCAAGTCATCAGGAGAGTGAGAACATAACGATATCCTCCGCGAGCCTCAACGCCATTGACCGCACATTCGGTATGTATGATTTCCAAAAGTTGGTTGCTCGCCCATTGTTCCGAGAATGGAGTCTTGGTCATTTGCCTAAGAGGCAAGGTTCGCATGTGTCAAACGATTCATAATCAAGAGACTCTAAAAGTCCATCGCATGGAGCTTCTTCATGCGCTGACACCAATGTGACCAAGACGGCAAGCACAAGTATGTGGGACTATCGTTATCAACTTTACATCTTTGGCATCCACACTATGAACATGTGTAACATAACGCCGAGATTCATTAAGAATAAACCATCGACCATCTGAGCATGACCATAACACATATCTCTCATATAAATCGAACAACCATTATTCTCGGATTAATGAGTAGCCATCTCAGATTAAACGAGATCCAGATACAATGTTCATGCTCAAACATGGCACTAAATAACAATTATTAAGGTTCAAAACTAATCCGTAGGTAAATGTAGAGGCAGCGTCAACGGCATCACATCGACCTCGAACCATTCCCGACGCCAGATCGCACCTCGCCTTCGCCACTCGCTTATTCCGCAGTCCTCCTGTGAGTTACAAATATGAGCAACGGCACCGTATCAAATACCCAGAGTTACTACATAATCGGTAAGGTACACATCAATTACATGTATATCAAATATACCTTTGGTGTGCGCCTTCTTATCCGCTAAGTATTTGGGGCGTCCGCTCAAAGGACCCTTCCCTTGCAATAAAAGCACTCCCGTGCTTGGGTCCATTCTTTGACTTCTTCCCGAATCGGTTATCGGGCGCGCAACATCCTTGCCCCTTCTGAAGTTCTTCTTACCCTTGCCCTTCTTGAACTTAGTGGTCTTATTGACCATCAACACTTGATGTTCTTTCTGATTTCAGCTTCAAAGATCGAGAACACTTCAGAATGGTCTTTACCATCCCCATGTTGTAGTTCATCACAAAGCTCTTGTAGTTGGTGGGAGCGATCGAGGATTCCCAATGACCGCCATCTAGGAGGTTTATGTTCACTTCAACCGGGTAACCTGCAATCTTCGATGTGCTCACCGAGTAACTGTTTCTCCATCTTACAATCAGAACTTGTCGAGACATCATATCTTCGACCCGCATGAGCTTGGAAAACTAGTTTCAGCTTTCAACATCTCATATGCTCGGGTGCTCAAAACGCTTTTGGAGCCCCGCTTTCGAGCATGCCCCAACGAGGGAGAATCGACGAGCTGCGCCTCATAACGCCTTGGTTCTTCGGGAGGCCACCTAGCGGTCCTTCTAGGACATATTGCTTCCGGCAGCTATGAGGATGATTCGGCCCAATTCAGATTTGCGCCATCATCTTTCAGCTTGGTTTTCTAGGAACGCCAGTTCATGTTGACATTAGTGGCCATTGATCTACAAGACATATTTGCAAAGGTTTTAGACAAGTTCATGATAAAAAGTTCTAATCAAATTATGAACCCCACTTAGATTAGACATCCTCTAGTCATCTAGGTGTTACAATCCAAATGACAGCCCATGTCCGATCATCACGGAGACGGACTAGTCATCCGTGAACATCTTCATGTTGATCGTATCTTCCATACGACTCGGTTCGACCTTTCGGTTTCGTTTCCGAGGCCATGTCCGCAAGCTAGGCCTGCGTTAACCCTAAGGTTTTTTTGGAAAACTGTTTTACACCCGTTTATGGAACGAAGAATCCATCACACCCCATCATCACGGTGCTTAGAACCCTAAACGAAAGCAACGGTAGCTTAGGGAGAACACTTCTTGAAATTTTGGGGATCATCTTATTTACTACCATCGCCCTGTAAACAAGATGCATAAACATAATAAACATCACATGCAATTATATAGTTGTGACATGATATCCAATATCATCAAGCCCATGACTCCATTTCGGGCTCCATGATCATCTTGTCGGCACACCATGATCTCCATCATCGTGTTTCATGAAGTTCACCCAACCATACTTTTACTTTATGACAACATTTAGCAATGTAAAGTAGTTTAATGGCTTTTAATGACACCATCAACAAAAAAATAAAACAACTCCTATTTCCCGCCTTGTCATTGTAGGATCGAAGTATGTCTAGAGGGGGGTGATTAGACTACTTGACAACTTAAAAATTTTGCCTTTTGATTGGAGTAGTTTTAGCAAGTTCACAATGATAACCAAGTCATATCACCCTACACATGCAATTCTAGAGTTATGGCGGAAAGTAAATTGCACGATAGTAAATGAGAGGAGGAGAAGAGCAAACGAATGGAGACACGGAGATTTTTTCTCGTGGTTCCGATAGGTGGTGCTATCCAATCCACGCTGATGGAGACTTCAACCCCGAGGGTAACGGCTGCCCGGAGTCCACGGAGGGCTCCACCCATAAGGGTCCAGGAAGCAACCTTGTCTATGCCATCATGGCTTACGCCCACGGAGGACTAGCCTTACTGGGTAGATCTTCACGGAGGCATCTCCTTGCCTTACAAACTCCTTGGTTCAACTCCACATCATGACGGAGGCCCAAGCACACCAACTAATCTAGGAGGCACCACCTCCAAAAGGTAATAGATGGGGTTGGTGATGATGAACCCTTGCTTTGTGCTTCAAATGATATCTCCCCAACACTCAACTCTCCTCACCGATTTGGCTGTGGTGGAGGAAGGGATTGAGGAAAGCAACTTGGAAAGACTAGAAATCAAGTGTCATATGGTGGGAGGAGCAACTTGATCTCAACACAAGGGTAGGTAGTTTTTTCCGAAATGTAAGGTAGGAGTGGTAGTTCTTTCGATGGCTCTCCCACTTAATGAAGAGGAGGTGGAGGGGTATTTATACCCCACAAAAATCCAACTGCTACACAATTTGATTCTCCGGGACCGGGACAACTGGCCGACCAAAGTTCAAATTTGAACGGGGATTTTCGGGGACCGAAAATACAATCTTGCTAGACCGATTCTTCCAAAGTCTAGGGTTTGCCAATCTTTGGGACCGATTTTTCATCTCGGTGACACCGATTTGAGTAGTATGTTAGTTTGGCAACACCAATTTCGAATGACCGAGTTTGGAATCGAAAATCCGAGATTCTTAGGGTTTGGCTATATGGTCGAGGTGGTTCATCTGGGACGAGTTTGGAATCGGGGGACCGAGATTACTTATGAGTTTATGTTGGAATGAAAGATTGTGATTGTTTGAGAGATAAATCACTAAGCACCTTAGAGAACCGATCATCATCATAACCTCACCCCCTTTAATAGTATTGGCTTTCCTATGGACTCAATGTGATCTTGGATCACTAAACCAAAATGGAGTCTTGAGCTTTTGCCAATGTTTTCCTTACATTTGAGGGTCCACATCACCCATCCATACCCATATCAATAACTTTCAAATATTCTCAAGAAATGATTAGTTCAATGATATATATTTGTTATTAATTACAAAACCACCGGGATTAGTTCACTTTCAATCTCCCCTTTTGGTAATTGATGACAACATATAGATCAAAGTTCAAAATGATATAATCAATGAATAACATCGTCGCTTTGAGAAGTATGTGATAAGAAGGCTCCCCAAATTTGTGCATTATTTAAGATTTATGCTTGAATGCAAATGCACAATCGATTAGGATCATGGGTTACTCTTCCATGTCACATACATCTTGGTGGAGCGCATAAAATGATAAAATGAATAGCATGCACCCAATCACCAAGACATGAGTAAATGATCATACAAGTTATGAATGGAATATGATAAACATCAACACAATTAAGCATAGTATGATCAAGCACTCATCAAGATAGAGCAAACGAGTATCAAGCACACGAAGTATCTCAAAGAACTCAAAAGTATCTCAAGGAAAACCGCAAACAAAGAGCAAAACGAGCACTCTCTCCCGGCCCTATGATCTATACATTTTCCCTTTGGCAACAAGTTACCAAAAGTTCGAAGGTATAGAGCTAATCGCCACGGACTCCCGGGCGCCTGTCGGCCGATGGAGGAGATAGTGATCCGAAAGCTTCGAAGTCTGGGAGCCGAGGAGGGATAGAGCGGCCGAACCGATGGAGCAGGAGGTGCGGTAGTAGCCCGATTCAATCGAATAGCAAGATCCGGGCTTTTGGGGCACCGGAGCAAAGTTGCTAGTCATCCCGACCATGTCACCTTCCATCTCCTTCATGAGTTCCGCCTCCTCTTAGCTTCCTTATTCCCAAAGCTTGTTGACGGACCGACTTCACCATTTTGACGCCCGGGCATGGAACTTATCCTCAACGATCCTCTCAAGGCTCTCCCGAGATTGCACTATGCGGCCAGGATCAACTCCGAGTGGCTTCAAGAAGTTGTTCCAACGCCTTGGGCTTTTGGCCGCCTTCTCGGCTTTATTTTTGGCCCTTCAGACTTAGCATGTCCTTCAGATGGGAGCATTCTCAATCACAACCTCGTTTCCTCATGTTCAAAGCCAAAGGGCGTGGGGTCTATCCAATGTAGGTGTCCGTACAAACTTGGCATTAATGAGCATCCAATTGCGGAGCAAACCCACACTCTTCTTCCGTCACCCCCTCTTGATAGTCTCAACTATCGTGTCCATCACCTTAAAAGGTGTCTTCGATCTAGAATGTGCAGATGTTGATAGAGTACCTCTTATCATGCGGTTCCCTCGACTTAGGCATCAAAGTATGCCCGTAATGGTGTTGGTGGTTGGGAGACCGCCTCAAGATAGTAGACCGATCCAAGCTTCCAATCTCTACATCCTTCTCATCTACCTCATTATACATGTTCTTCATGACTCGTGATTCTTCTAATGCCATACACATCAATATCATCTTCCCTTGAAACGGGTGCTCAAGAATGCTTCCATTCTTCAACAGAATGGAATCCTTCTTCCCCATCCATAACCGCCATCCGATAGAAGTGTGTGGCATAGAACGCATGATCATCTCATCGCTCCAGCAACAATTTCCACCAACGAACTCGCAATCCCACGCGGAAGCTTTTGCACATGGGAAGTAGTCTGTTTCACTATCGATGTATTCCCAAATAACGATTCCGTGTCGAATAATTGGCTTTTGTCCATGAGCACGCCTCATAAAAGTCTTGTTGTTTCTAGTGTGGAATTTGGGTCAACGCGTTTTTTCTCCGCCGCATATGGATCTGCTTGCTATAGCCCGAGACCTTTGTCCTTTCTTCCTTCATATTTTCAGCGAGGATGACCATTATGAACGCAATTTTTGTCCGAGCTTGAGAAAACATGAGCCTCATCATCCGACAGGGGCACATTGTCCTTCTTTTTCGAGGCGGTATGTTCCTCACCTTTTGGGCTTGGCAAATGGTTTGGCTTGGGCTGCCTTTGGGAGTGGGCTTAGCTTTAGGAGGTGCCCCGCTCGATGGCATCACCCATCAACTTCGCTTCGAGGAGGCCGGGTGCTTTCATCGTAAATCATCATCATCGCCAGCCTCTTCATGAACTTTTTCTTCCTCTTGGAAGTCTTCGATCTTGCCGAGGTTTCTTCCATGCGAGCCAGGCAAAGGATTTTTCACCTTGCTTGTGCCTTTTTGATGGCCTTGATATCCTTTTTGAAACCACTTCCTTTTTAGGCTTTGAGGTTTTTCTCATCGAATGAAGTCTGAATCTTCCTCATCCAATTTCTTCCTCCCCCGGGTAGCCGGCAATCCACTTGGAGTGCTTTCTCCATCATCCAAAAGGCTTTGCTCGACTTGTAGCCGCCGAATCTCAATGCATCTCGACTGTCGACGTACTTTTCATATGTCCCAACCGTGAAAAGAATAGGTATAGGCGTAATAGAAGAGTTATCACAAACCGCAGAGGATTTTGCAAAGAGAATAAGTTCCTTTAGGGTTTTCCTAATACATGTTTGCCTCGAACCATCAATTCGTGAAACCAAACGCCAAAAGACACACATCACTTTCTTGGACAATGGGTTTCGCCCAGCCGAGACAAACTAGGGTTTCACTAAATCTTCAGGTTTACCGAAGTACAACTTTTCACCAAAAAGGTAATGGCCGAGGCCAAATCGGTCACCAAATGGATCGGCACACCGAGATGTGTTCGGCGAAACCTAACCCTAAAATTTTCACAAATTTGTTCTATGACCTAAACGGCGGATAGGAGATCTCAATTTGGCAAGAAACATGGCAACGCCTTTCGGAAGAATCAGCATTGAACACGAGAGGATGAAACTCACCCAATGCGGGAGTTCACACCGGGGCAACGGGCGGTGGAAGTCCGCACGGCGATGGAGACTCGGCAGGGCGCAAGGCGGCGGAGACGATCCGGAGACCAAGGCGACGGCAGCTGGGTTTGAGGGCGGGAAAAGTAATCAACGCGCCTCCCCCGAGTATATATACCTTGGTCGGGGGACCGAAGTTTGAAAACTTGGGACCGAGATGGTTAACGGGTGCGCTATAACTTCTCACGCCGAATTTGAAACTTGTTTCCCGAGGTGAAAACCTAGATCAATCCAAGTGATTTTTGCCCGTCCGATTTGAGTATATTTGACCAAAGTACTTAGAAGGTTTTGGAAGTTTAGGCTTTTGACGGATCGGGCTCCACCCTCACCGGCCTGTCCAAAAAGTCTTGTTCAAAGTTTGTGATATAAGAATGGGAGACAAGAAAGCATAGATAGCTAGGAGGAACTTAGGCATTCTTGTCCATCCATTTGGTCAAAAGAAAAATATCCAAAAGACCAAAGCAACAAATGGATGTCCTCGAATGGATAAAATCATGCATCCAACATGCTCACACAATAAGATAGCAAAGAAATATGTGTCAAACATGCACAAACAAAACACTAACAGCCAAGACACAATTTCGATGACTAGGTCATCTATATATGAGTATATTGACTTAGGAGTCAAATGAGAACATTTGATCATAGGTCATACTCATCGCAAGCACAAGTGGGGTTACCACTTTTCCATAAAGCATTAATTGTTCACATCATTAGAAGATGCTTTAGCTCATTTTTTAGAGAAAGCTCCCTTGATGTGAGAACCCCTTTAAAGGGTCAAACTAACCTTGGGTTGTCGGAAGACTTCATGTAGATGTTAAGATGTGGATGCTCAATGTTGATGAAGATCATCAAGAGTTGGGAGCAATCCTTGGATTCGCACTTTCAATACCTACATGGGTTAGTCCCACAAGGAACAAACAAGAATATCCATGGACATAGATTGAAGTTCCAATGAATGATGTCCATGAAAGCAATGATTACCTTGTCCCTTGACTTACCAACATGAGGGTTTTGGACTCCATGAACTAGTGCAAGATGTGGAAGTTGATTGCACAAGTTTTTGCCAAAATGAATATGAGTGAAGTATAATTTGAGTCACCTCAAGAACTCTCTAGTTCTTCTTCTTGGATCCACATCATCTTGATGGGAATCCTTGGGGTAGTAGTTGAGTTGTAAGTAGAACTTGAGGTTGCCTTGGGAACCCACTTGACCATGGCCTTGGGTGCTTTAATGAATGCATCAATCTCTCCGCTTGTCCTTGCCTTTTACTTGTGGTCTTTGGTGGAAGGTCATCTTGAGCTTGTTCCTCATTGGAAGAAGTAGAATCATACTTTTCTTGAGAGACAAACTTTGGAGGGGATATGGACCTTCTTCCCATTCAACACCCGGCTAACTTTCGCCAAAACCAACCTTGATTCTTCCGATGTCTTCCTTGTTTATGACAATTTCTCAAAGCTCTTGCTTCCAAAAGACTCTTGTAGACACCTTTCTATAATCCCTTTCAATAGACTATTTTCTTGCTCAAGTGAAACTTGGCTTGAACATTGTTAGGGTGAGAATTACTAGAAGTAACAACATTTGATTTAACATGATTATTGTTACTACTAGATGAAGAATTTTTCTTATGCTTGTCATGCTTAGATTTGATAGGTGGCAAGAAATTAGACAAGAGAAGTCGTTCAAGATATGAAGAACTCTTCTTCAAGATCGCATTGATAGCTTTTAGAAACTCATTTCTTGCTTAGATTGAGCTTCCGCGTAGCTTCTCATGAGATCTTAGGAGCTCTATGATCTTCTTGAGTTGTTTCATGAGCTAACTTAAGAGTGTTTAGTTCTTTAGTTAGATCAATCTCCTTCATAGCATTGTCATTCGACTCATCTCGACTATAAAGACTACTAGCATGTTCATCATTACTAAGCTCACTAGATTTATCATGTAAAGCTCATCTTCACCAAGCAAGTCATCCTCATCACTATTAAAGTCAATAAACTCAGGATGTGATACCTTGGGGCCTTTTGCCATGAAGCATCTTCCAACCCATTTGGTGAATCAAATATGTCATAGGAGTTGGAGTTGGAGGATACGGAGCAAGACCGCAACACCTTCATCTTGATCAGATTCGAGTTGGAATGATAGCTTTTCGAGTGATTGTTTGAGTCGAGCCGAAACCCATTCACCAACATGAGCTTGATGTTTTCTTCTTGTGTAGCCCTTGATGACTTGTCCTTCCTTTCCAATTTTCTTCTCCGAGAGGATCTTCGCTCATAACGATCATCTCTACTCCTTTCTTTCTTTCGAGGGACTTTCTTGAGCTTCTTCTTCTTGGAGATTCTTCTCTCTTGTGGGGAGTCGAACACTCATTTGAGTAGTGTCCGGTCTTCCACAATTGTAGCAGTTCATCACACTAGAAGATCTCTTTTCATCATATGATCTAGACTTTGAGCTTTTTCCTTGCTTCTACTTTTGTAGAATTTGTTGGTTCTTCACCATTAGGCTTATCTCTTCATTGGAAACTAGCTTGTCACTTGAGGATTGGGAGCTTCAACTACAGCTTTGTAAGCACCACTTGACTTGTTGTGAAGCTCTTCCTTATTTTAAGTGTCATCTCATGAGCAACAATCCTTCCAATGACTTGTAGGCTTGAGATCTTTGTAGTTTGGCATCATTTGAATCAAAGTGCACACGGTGTCATACTTTCCATCCAAAGCTCGAGAATCTTCTTGATGATGAATCGGTCTTTTCTTCGCTTCCTAAGCCTGCCATCTCATTGGTGATGAGAGCAAGCCTAGAGTACATTTCATAATTCCTTCACCTTCCTTCATCTTGAATTTGTCGTCGACCTTGAAGAACATCTAGCTTTGATTCTTCACTGACTCGTACCTTCGGCATTTCACCAAAGTATCCCAAATCTCTTTTGCATTCTCAAGACGGCTGATCTTGTTGAACTCCCTCGACACAAAGCATTGAAGAGAATGTCAAAGCTTGAGCATTGTTCCAGAACATCCGCAACTCATCCGCAAGAGCTTCCGATCCGAACTTTTCCTTCTTCAAGAACTCACCTTGCAAGCCAACACAAATAATGCCCCATGTGGGTGGTTATGTCCAAGAATATGCATTTTCATTTTATGCTTCCAACTAGCAAAGTTTGAACCATCAAAGTAAGGACCTCACTTAAAATTACCTCACTAGACGCCATATTCTCCTAGGTTGTGAAACCAAGCTTATGGAGTCCAATGCAATGGAAACCAATCCAATGGAGACCAAAGCTGATACCACTTGTAGGATCGAAGTATGTCTAGAGGGGGTGATTAGACTACTTGACAACTTAAAATTTTGCCTTTGATTGAGTAGTTTCTTAGCAAGTTCACAATGATAACCAAGTCAAGTATCACCCTACACATGCAATTCTAGAGTTATGGCAGCGAAAGTAAATTGCACGATAGTAAATGAGAGGAGGAGAAGAGCAAACGCAATGGAGACACGGAGATTTTTTCTCGTGTTTCGATAGGTGGTGCTATCGCCAATCCACGCTGATGGAGACTTCAACCCACGGAGGGTAATGGCTCGCGAGTCCACGGAGGGCTCCACCCACTAAGGGTCCACGAAGAAGCAACCTTGTCTATGCCATCATGGCTTACGCCCACGGAGGACTAGCCTTACTCTGTAGATCTTCACGAAGTAGGCGATCTCCTTGCTCTTACAAACTCCTTGGTTCAACTCCACATCATGACGGAGGCTCCCAAGCACACCTAACCAATCTAGGAGGCACCACCTCCAAAAGGTAATAGATGGGGTTGGTGATGATGAACTCCTTGCTCTTGTGCTTCAAATGATATCTCCCCAACACTCAACTCTCCTCACCGATTTGGTTGTGGTGGAGGAAGGATTGAGGAAAGCAACTTGGAAAGACTAGAAATCAAGTGTCATATGGTGGGAGGGAGCAACTTGATCTCAACACAAGGGTAGGTAGTTTTCTTCTGTAAATGTAAGGTAGGAGTGGTAGTTCTTTCCGATGGCTCTTCCACTAATGAAGAGGAGGTGGAGGGTATTTATAGCCTCCACATAAAATCCAACTGCATAACACATTTGAGAATCTCGTCGACGGTTGACAACTCGGTCGACCAAAGTTCAAATCTTAGAACGTTGGGATTTTCGTGGGACCGAAAATACAATCTCTGTAGACCGATTCTTCCAAAGTCTAGGGTTTGCCAATCTCGGGGACTGATTTCTCATCTCTGTGACACCGATTTGAGTACGTAGTTAGTAAGCTTGGCAACACCAATTTCGAATGACCGAGTTTGGAATCGAAAATCCGAGATTCTTAGGGTTTGGCTATATGGTCGAGGTGGTTCATCTCTGTGATGAGTTTGGAATCGGTGGGACCGAGATTACTTATGAGTTTATGTTGGAATGAAAGATTGCTGATTGTTTGAGAGATAAATCACTAAGCACCTTAGAGCAACCAGATCATCATCATAACCTCACCCCTTTTAATAGTATTGGCTTTCCTATGGACTCAATGTGATCTTGGATCACTAAACCAAAAATGGAGTCTTGAGCTTTTGCCAATGTTTTCCTTATCATTTGAGGGGTCCACATCATCAAATTGCCATACCCATATCAATCAACTTTCTAAATATTCTCAAGAAATGA
>JAHHZJ010007387.1:0-33191 GCA_021437245.1 Aegilops speltoides | reverse complement strand
CCCTGCGGGAAAGAGAGAGGGCTGCCTAGGGCAGGCCGCGCTTCTCAAGGCCTAGTCCGAATTGACTAGGGGAGGCCGCACTCTCCTTCCTTCCCTTCTCTCTTCCCCTTCCTTGTCTCCTACTCCTACTACATGGAAGGACCCCTAGTTGACTAGGAAGGGGGAATCTTACTCCCTGGGGAGTAGGACTCCCCATGGCGCACCCTCCTAGGGCCAGCCTCCTCCTCCCTCCCTCCTTATATACAGGGCAGGGGCACCCCATGAACACACAAGTTGATCACGGATCGCTCTCAGCCGTGTGCGGTGCCCCTTCCACCATATTCCACTCGGTCATATCGTCGCCAAGCTTAGGCGAAGCCTCGCGCGGTAGAACATCAAGATCGCCACCATGCCGCTGCGGTTATCGGAACTCTCCCCACACTCGGCTGGATCGGAGTTCGAGGGACGCCATCGAGCTGAACGTGTCGAACTCGGAGGCCCGTGACGCTCGGTGCTTGGATCGGCCGGATCGTGAAGACATACGACTACATCAACCGCGTTGTGCTAACGCTCCGCCACGGCTCACGAGGGTACGTGACTAACACTCTCCCTCTCGCTATATCATCACCATGATCTTGCGTAGCGTAGGAATTTTTTGAAATTACTATGTCCCCAATAGTGGCATCCGAGCCTAGGTTTTATGCGCTGATGTTATATGCACGAGTAGAACACAAGTGAGTTGTGGACTATATAAGTCATACCGCCTACCAAAGATGTCATACTTTGGTTCAGCGGTATTGTTGGATGAAGCGCCCGACCGACATTACGCAGACGCCACGCCGAGACTGGTTCTACCGACGTGCTTTTGCACAGTGGTCAAGGGTGTCGGCTTCCAACTTTAGTTGAACCAAGTGGGCTACGCCCGTCCTCATGAAGGTTAAAACGGAGTCTATTTGACAAACTATCGCTGTGGTTTTGATGCGAGGTGAGATTGGTTCTTGCTTAAAGCCCGTAGCAGCCACGTAAAACTTGCAACAACAAAGTAGAGGACGCCTAACTTGTTTTTGCAGGCATGTTGTGATGTGATATGGTCAAAACGTGATGAGATATAAGTTGTTGTATGAGATGATCATGTTTTGTTGAAGTTATCGGCGATCGCGTAAGCTCTATGGTTGTCTCTTTGTTGCATAAGATGCAAGTGCCAAATAATTGTTTTACTTTATCGCTATGCGATAGCAATAGTTGCAAGAGCAATAGTTGGTGAGACGACTATGTGATGACACATTGATATAGATCAAGATGATGAAGATCATGGTGTCGTGTCGGGTGACGATAGAGATCATGACAAGATTTTGGAGATGGAGATCAAAGGCATAAGATGATCATGGCCATATCATGTCACATATTTTGATTGCATATGATGTTTATCTGTTATACATCTTATTATGTTTTGTTTGACGGTAGCATTTTAAGATGATCTCTCACTAATTATCAAGAAGTGTTCTCCTGAGTATGCACCGCTATGAAAGTTCTTCGTACGAGACACCACGTGATGATCGGGTGTGATAGGCTCTACGCTCAAATACAACGGGTGCAAAACAATTGCACACGCGAATACTCAAAGTTATACTTGACGAGCCTAGCTTATGCAGATATGGCCTCTAACACGGAGACCGAAAGGTCGAGCGTGAATCATATAGTAGATATGATCAACATAGTGATGTTCACCATTGAAACTACTCCATCTCACGTGATGATCGGACATGGTTTAGTTGATTTGGATCACGGATCATTTAGAGGATTAGAGGATGTCTATCTAAGTGGGAGTTCTTAAGTAATATGATTAATTGAACTTTAATTTATCATGAACTTAGTCCTAGTAGTATTTTGCAAATTATGTTGTAGATCAATAGCTCGCTTGTTGCTTTCATATGTTTGTTTTGATATGTTCCTAGAGAAAACTGTGTTGAAAGATGTTAGTAGCAATGATGCGGATTGGATCCGTGATCCGAGGTTTATCCTCATTGTCCGCAGTAAGAATTATGTCCTTGATGCACCGCTAGGTGACAGACCTATTGCAGAGCGTATGCACGTTATGAACGCTTGGCTAGCTCAATATGATGACTACTTGATAGTTTAATGCACCATGCTTAACGGCTTAGAATCGACTTCAAGGACGTTGAACGTCATGGACCATATGAGATGTTCCAGAAATGAAGTTGATATTTCAAGCAAATACCCGAGTTGAGAGATATGAAGTCTCCAACAAGTTCTATAGGTAAAAGATGGAGGAGAATCGCCAACTAGTGAGCATGTGCTCGATTGTCCGGGTACTTCAATCGCTTGAATCAAGTGGGAGTTAATCTTCCAGATAAGATAGTGATCCATGAATTTTCTAGTCAAGATCACCAAGTTAGTAGAACTTTGTGATGAACTATAGTATGCAAGGGATGACGAAAACGATTCTTTAGCTCTTCGTGATGTTGAAATCGACGAAGGTAGAAATCAAGAAAGAGCATCAAGTGTTGATGATTGACAAGACCACTAGTTTCAAGAAAAGGGCAAAGGGAAAGAAAGGAACTTCAAGTGGAAAGACAAGCAAGTTGTCACTCCCGCGAAGAAGCCCAAAGCTGACCATAGCTCTAAAACTAAGTGCTTACAATCGCAGCGGAAATAGTCACCGAAGCGGAAATGCCCTCAATATTTGGTAGATAAGAAGGCCGGCAAAGTGAACAAGGGTATATTTGATATACAGGATATTAATGTGTGCCTTACTAGTGTTTATAGTAGCCCCGAGTATTTGATACTTGTTCGGTTATAAGATTAGTAACTCAAACAGAGTTACGTATAAACAAAGACTAGTTGAAGGGAAGTGACGATGAGTGTTGGAAATAGTTCCAAGATTGATATGATCATCATCACACACTCCCTATATTTTCGAGATTAGTGTTAAACCTAAATAAATGTTATTTAGCTTATGCTAAGCATGAATATGATTTGATCATGTTTATTGCGTATACGGTTATTCATTTGAAGTTAAAGAATAATTGTTATTCTGCTTACATGAATAAGACCTTCGATGGTTATACACCCAATTAAAATAGTTTGTTGGATCTCGATCATAGTGATACACATATTCATAATATTGATGCCAAAAGATGCAAAGTTAATAATGATAGTGCAACTTATTTGTGGCACCCGCTTGGGTCATATCGGTAAAGCGATGAAGAAACTCCATAAAGATGGATTTTCGAATCACTTGGTTATGAATCATTTGATGCTTATAACCGTGCCTTTTGGGCAAGATGACTAAAACTCCGCTCTCCGAACAATGGAACAAGCTACTAACTTATTGGAAATAATACATACCGATGTATGCGATCCAATGAGTGTTGATGCTCGTGGCAAGTATCGTTATTTTCTCGACCTTCACAAGATGATTTGAGCAGATATGGGTATATCTACTTGATGAAACATAAGTCCTAAATAGTTGAAAGGTTCAAAGAATTTCAGAGTGAAGTAGAAAATCATCGTAATAAGAAAATAAAGTTTCGCGATCTGATCACGGAGACGAATATTTGAGTTACGAGTTTGGTCTTCAATTAAAACAAGGTGGAATAGTTTCACAGCTCATGCCACCGGAACACCACAACGTTATGGTGTGTCCGAACGTCAGAATCAAGACTTTATTGGATATGGTGCGATCTATGATGTCTCTTATCGATTTACCAATATTGTTTTGGGGTTATGCATTAGAGACAAATTTACATTCACATTAAAAGGGCACCATCTAAAACCGCTGAGACGACAACATATGAACTGTGGTTTAGCAAGAAACCCAATTTGTCGCTTTCTTAAAGTTTGGGGCTGCGATGCTTATGTGAAAAGTTTCATCCCGATAAGCTCAAACCCAAATCGAGAAGTGCGCTTTCATAGAATACCCAAAGGAAACTGTTGGGTACACCTTCTATCACAGATTTGAGGGCAAGATTTTCATTGTTAATTGGATCCTTTCTAGAGAAGATATTTCTCTCGAAAGAAGTGAGCGGAGGAAAGTAGAGCTTGATAAGGTAATTTCTACCTTCTCCCGAATTGGAAAATAGTTCATCACCAAATCAGTCCCAAAGTGATTCCTACACCAATTAGTGAGGAAGCTAATGATGATGATCATGAAACTTCGATCAAGTTACTACAGTAACCTTGTAGGTCTTCCAGAGTACGGTCCGCACTCTGAGTGGTACGGTAATCCTGTTCGAAAGTCATGTTACTAGACCATGATAAACCTAATAACTATGAGGAAGCGATGATGAGCCCAGATTCGCTAAATGGCTTGAGGCCATAAAATCTGAGATATGATCCATGTATGAGAACAAAGTATGGATTTTGATTGACTTGCTCGATGATCGCAAGCCATGTTAAATAAATGGATCTTCAAGAGGAAGACGGACACCGATAGTAGTGTTACTATCCACTAAGCTCGACTTGTTGCAAAAGGTTTTCAACAAGTTCAAGGGGTTGAATACGATGAGATTTTCTCACCGCATCGATGCTAAGTCTGTCCAAATCATGTTAGCAATCACCGGATTTTATGAAATCGCAAATGGATAAACAAAACCGCATTCCTTAATGGAGTTATTAAAGAAGAGTTGTATGTGATGCAACCAAGAGGTTTTGTCGATCCTAAAGGTGTTAACAAAATGTGCATCTATGGACTAGTGCAAGCATCTCGAGTTAGAATATATGCTTTGATAAGTTGATCAAAGCATATAGTTTTATACAGCACTTTGCGTGAAGCCTCAGATTTACAAGAAAGTGAGGAGCACTACAACATTTCGATAAGTATATGTGAATGACATATTGTTAATCGGAAGTAATGTAGAATTATTCGCAAAGCATAAAGGAGTATTTGAAAGGAGTTTTCAAGAAAGACCTCAATAAAGCTACTTATATATTGAGCATCAAGATCTATTGAGATAGATCAAGACGCTTGATAGGATTTTCAATGAGTACATACCTTGACAAGATTTTGAAATAGTTCAAAATGGAACAACAAAGAAAGAGTTCTTGCCTGTGTTGCAAAGGTAAGAAATTGAGTAAGACTCAAATCCCGACCACAAAGCAGTAAAATAGAAAGAGAATGAAAAGTCATTCCCTATGCCTCACCATAGGTTCTATAAAGTATGCTATGTCAGGTACCGCACTTATTGTATACCTTGCTCAGATTTGACAAGGAGTACAATAGTGATCTAGAAGTAGATCATCGGACATTGGTCAAGAATATCCTTAGTAAGGACTAAGGAAATATTTCGATTATGGAGGTGATAAAAGAGCCCGTCGTAAAAGTTACCTCGATGCAAGTTTTCACACCGATCCAGATGACTCTAAGTCTCAACTGGATACATATTGAAAGTGGGAGCGATTAGCTAGAGTAGCTCCGCGTAGCATTGTAGACATAGAATATTTGAAAATACATACGGCTCAATGTGAGCATCCGCTGACTAAGCCTCTTTCACGAGCAAAACATGATCACACCTTAGTACTCTTTGGATGTTAATCACATAGCGATGTGAACTAGACTATTGACTCTAGTAAACCCTTTGGGTGTTGGTCACATGATGATGTGAACTATGGGTGCTAATCATATACGATATGAATATTGGTGTTAAATCACATGGCGATGTGAACTAGATTATTGACTCTAGTGCAAGTGGGAGATCAAGGAAATATGCCCTAGAGGCAATAATAAAGTTATTATTTATTTCTTATTTCATGATAAATGTTTATTATTCATGCTAGAATTGTATTAACCGGAAACATAATACATGTGTGAATACATGGACAAACATAGTGTCACTAGTATGCCTCTACTTGACTAGCTCTGCTTATCGAGATGGTTATGTTTCTAGCCATGGACAAAAGAGTTGTCATTTGATTAACGGATCACATCATTAGGAGAATGATGTGATTGACTTGACCCATTCCGTTAGCTTAGCACTTGATCGCTTAGTATGTTGCTATTGCTTTCTTCATGACTTATACATGTTCCTCGAACTATGAGATTATGCAACTCCTGCTACCGGAGGAACACTTTGGGTACTACCAAACATCACAACGAATCGGGTGATTATAAATGAGTACTACAGTGTCTCTCAAGGTACATGTTGAGTTGGCATATTTCGAGATTAGGTTTTGTCACTCCGATTGCCTGGAGAGGTATCTTCGGCCCTCTCAAGAATGCACATCATTATAAGCCTTGCAAGCAATGTAACCAATGAGTTGGTTACGGATGATGCATTACGTAATGAGTAAAGAGACTTGCCGGTGACTTAGATTGAACTAAGTATTGATACCGACGATCGAATCTCTGCAAGTAACATACCGATGACAAAGGGAACAACGATGTTGTTATGCGGTTTGACCGATAAAGATCTTCGAGAATATGTAGGAGCCAATATGGGCATCCAGGTCCTCTATTGGTTATTGACCGAGAATAGTTCTAGGTCATGTCACATAGTTCTCAACCCGTAGGGTCCGCACGCTTAAGGTTTCGGCGATGCCTATATTATGAGTTTATGAGTTTTGATGTACCGAAGAGTTCGGAGTCCCGGATGAGATCGGGGACATGACGAGGAGTCTCAAATGGTCGAGACGAAAGATCGATATATTGGACGACTATATTTGGAGTTCGGAAAGGTTCCGAGTGATTCGGTATTTTTCGGAGTACCGAGAGTTACGGAATTCGCCGGGAGAAGTATTGGCCTTATTGGGCCCCAAGGGAAAGAGAGAGGGCTGCCTAGGGCAGGCCGCGCCCCCAAGGCCTAGTCCGAATTGATTAGGGAGGCCGCACCCTCCTTCCTTCCCTTCTCTCTTCCCCTTCCTTGTCTCCTACTCCTACTACATGGAAGGACCCCTAGTTGATTAGAAAGGGGGAATCTCTACTCCCTGGGAGTAGGACTCCTCATGGCGCCGCCTCCTAGGGCCAGCCCTCCTCCCTCCCTCCTTTATATACGGGGGGGGCACCCCATGAACACACAAGTTGATCTACGGATCGCCTCAGCCGTGGTGCGGTGCCCCTTCCACCATATTCCACCTCGGTCATATCGTCACAAGCATAGGCGGCCCCGCTACCGTAGAACATCAAGATCGCCACCACGCCGTCAGGTCGACGGAACTCTCCTCGACACTCGCTGATCGGAGTTCGAGGGACGCCATCGAGCTGAACGTGTGCTGAACTCGGAGGCTCCGTGACGCTCGTGCTTGATCGGCCGGATCGTGAAGACATACGACTACATCAACCGCTAAGCAGTTAACGCTCGCCACGGTCCACGAGGGTACGTGGACTAACACTCTCCCTCTCGCTATATCATCACCATGATCTTGCGCAGCGTAGGGAATTTTTTGAAATTACTATGTCCCCAATAAATAAACCCCGCTATTTTACCCTTAATGACAATAATACAAATACGTATTATCCCTTGTGTCACTGATAGAGACCGCAAGATTGAACCCATCACAAAGCACATCTCCCACTGAAGATAAATCAATCTAGTTGGCCAAATCAAATGGATAGATCGAAGAGAAATTTAAAGCTATAAAAATCATGCATAATAAAGTTCAGAAAAGACTCAATTACTTATCATGAATATTCAAATTATAAACCCACAATTCATAGGATCCCAACAAGCACACCGCTAAAAAAAGATTGCATCGGATAGAACCCCAAGAACATCAAGGAAACATTATATTGAAGATCAAATACAGAGAAGTCATCTAGCTAATAGATATGGACTCAGAGGTCCATGGTGAACTACTCACGCATCATGGGCAAGAAGGACGATGTAGAAGCCTCCGTGATGGATTCCTCCCAGAAAATTCCTAAAAGGCCTCCATGGGATTGCGAAGAATAAAACTTCCGCTTATGAAAAAGTGTATCGGGTAGCTCTTGGGTATATTGGGAATATTTGAGAATTTATAGAGGCGAATTAGGTTAAGAGGTGCTACGAGGACCATCAACCTCGGGGGTGCCCTCCCCTGGCGCTACCGGTGAGCTTGTCGCCCTCATGACTCTTCTCCGTCTTCTCCTCAATCTTCGTCCCTTTGGTCCAAAAAATTATCCAATGTTTTTCTCCGCTTAGACCTCTGCTTTGATATTGATTTTTGAAAAGCCAAAACATATTAAAATAGCAGTATGGCCCCGGCACTAGGTTAATAGGTTAGTCCCAAAATGATATAAAATAGCATATAAATGCATATAAAAGATCCAACGTTAATACTATAATAAAAAATTATAGATACATTGAGACGACACCATCCAACAATAGCCGCATACATTTCAACCCGCATTTAATAAACTGCATAAAATTCATGCAAACCGCCGATATTCATCAAAGTTTCCATAGAAAATAGCACAAATCATCCATATGATAGCATTGATACGCCTCCAACGATCTATAACTTATAAAGTATTCATGCCATGTTTACAACAATTTTATTGGTTTTGGTATGATTCGATGGAACTAACCCTGACCGATGCTATTTTCAGCAGAATCACCGTGGTGGTGTTTATTGTGCGTAAATAAAAGTTCTCCTAATGCAACAAAACTTTTGATGATTCTTTAAACAAAAGAGGCACTAGAAGCTTCGAGGGAGGGCGTAAGAGCCACGATAGGCACAACCCACTCAGGGCGCGCTGTAGGGTCCCGGCTTGCCCCGGGTTGTGGTCTCCCTCGAGGCCCATCTTTGTGTGATTCCAATGCTGAAAAATCCTATAAATAGGGAAACCATTAGAAATAACCCTAGATCAAAAGTTTTGCCACGCAAGCCTCAAAGAGCTACACGTAAAAACAAATCTAGATCCCGCTTCGCACTCATCATCGAGGGGAAATCATCATCGATGGATGAGTCCTGACCTTGAGGCTGACGATGGAAGATCAGATCTGCCCAGATTTGCTCTTGACAATCTACTATTCTTGTTAGAATCCATATCAGGCTGATTTGGCACTCAAATTGCCTCTTTTTACTAGACAACTACATTGTTAATAACTACCATGTCTCATATACGTTTGAATAGTACACATGATTCTGATAACATGGTCCACAAACATAAATAAACATAGCTTTTGCAAACATCGTATATGAATAGGTCCGATTTATCTAGATTCCCTGAAATCGCTTGTCGTAACGATAAATCGATCCAAAAGATAAACGACAAAGATAAGACATAATCATATCATACTGAAATAAGAGTTCATACTGAATAACACCATGTTTGCAAAGCGACAAAGATAAGACATATCCGTTTATCTTTTGGACCGATTTATCGCTCGATGTTTATTTATCGAATCTACCGATAAATCGGACCTATTCATAGCACGATGTTTGCAAAAGCTATGTTTATTTATGTTTGTGGACCTTGTTACGGAATATGTACTGTCATCCTATTTTGTTTGCCATTATACGAGGATTCAAAGGCTAGAAATCAAGGTAACACTTCACAAATATTGTTTTGGTCTTGAATATAACGATTTTAGTGTTGGGAAACTGATATTTACAAAAAAATCGATTAATAGTCGGTCGGTAAAATCAATTAGTCGGCCGATTTCGATTAATCTCTAATCCCTAGTGATCGAGACGATAACGATAAGCTTATATCCTCAACATTGGCCAAAACACATATCAAGTGAATCAATATGATACCCCATTATCATCATGGGTATTCATAGCAAGACATACATCAAGTGTTCTCAAATCCATAAAAGTATTCAATCCCGCAAGACGAAATCTCAAAAGTAAAACTCAATTCACAACAAGATAGAGAGGGGAAAATACCATATGATACAACTATACTAACAAAGCATGCGATACATCAAGATCGTGACATCTCAAGAACACGAGAGAGAGAGAGAGAGAGAGAGAGAGAGAGAGAGAGATTAAACACATAGCTACTGGTACAAACCCTCAGCCCCGAGTGTGGACTACTCCCTCCTCATCTTGGTGGCCGCCGGGATGATGAATGTCGGTGTCAAAACCGACGGATCTCGGGTAGGGGGTCCCGAATCAGTGCCTAGGCGGATGGTAACAGAGACAAGGGACACGATGTTTTACCTAGGTTCGGCCCTCTCGATGGAGGTAAAACCCACGCCCCGCTTGATTAATATTGATGATATGGGTAGTACAAGAGTAGATCTACCACTTAGATCGAGGAGGCTAAACCCTAGAAGCTAGCCTATGGTATGATTGTTGTCATGTATGTTGTCCCATTTGATTAAAGCCCTCCGGCTTATATAGACACCGGAGAGGGCTAGGGTTACACAGAGTCGCCATAATGGTAGGAGATCTACATATCCAGATTGCAAGCTTGCCTTCCACGCCAAGGAAAGTACCATCCGACACGAGCCGAGTCTTCAATCTTCTATCTTCGTAGTCCGGGAGTCCGGCGGATAATGATAGTCCGTTGTCCGACACCCCCTAGTCCAGACTCCTCAAGAGTCCCTCGAACCAGCTCTTCAATGACGATAAGTCCGCGGTATAATGTTCGCATTGCAAGGCAGGTTCTTCCTTGAATAATCCGAGAAGATCATGAACACCGTGATAGTGTCCGCTCGCAAAAATAATTTCCACATATCCACCGAGAGAGAATAAAATATACACTAGCTCAATCGCCGACGATTATGCGGCGTGACATCACACCGCAACCAAGCCTTTGTTTGAATCGCTTACCATACCACCAAAGACGCTTAGTGAAGCGGTTTCTTTGGCACGCCTTGTCGGGCAGTAGATCGTGTTCCCTTATTCCGGATCCTCATCAATACGCAGCAGTAACCTAACCTTCCTGCCGCCACGCCTCTATCAAGGGGAATCCCAAACGGTCACGATACGCCCTTGGTATTTCATCCCTTTATAAGAGGACCAAGGCATGTCCTTGTTCTTCAATCTCGTGATCGAATCTCTTCTCTCGCTCCTAGTTCCAACACTCGTGAGCCCCAGATTCGAGCGCCTTGATCCTCAACCATGTCCGCCCGACCTCCAGGTGGTGGATGCCCTCCTCCGCCATGGAGGAGGACATATTGAAGTTGCATGAGGCCAAGTACTGCCCGCGAGGTTTCGCGACAGTGTGCTCGCTCAAGGGCAGGCTGCGGCCTCGCCTCGAGCCCGTGAATACGCTGCCAGATCCCACCTCCGCCGGGTTTAGGCTTCCCGACGGATCCTTCGTGAGAGGGCTCTTGTTCTACTATGGGCTGGACTTTCACGACTTGGCTCGAGTCCATCCTCCATATCTCCGTGATTCATTATCGCTCACAAGCCTTCCTCCGCTGCTCCCCACTTTGGCCTATGGCTAAAGACCTTCAAGGTGGAGCCGAAGATGATCGGGGGGCGTCAAGCGGAGTGTGGCGAGGCGACCATAAGCAAAAAGGTCGATGCCCCGTGGCCTGAGGGTTCCTTCCAAGAGGAACTTGGACTGTGGCAACAGGAGTGGTTCTATATCACCGCTCCAAGGGGCAGCAGGCAAAAGCCGCCGCCCTTTTTCCGCCCGGGATCTCCACGCCAACTGATGTCGTGGGTCAACCAAGGGCTCATCTGGGGGATGTCCGAGGACGTGCCCTCACTGCAGGGCCGGATTCGGGACCTCCAAGCGAGGGAGATCGACCTGATCAAGGTGATGCAAAGTTATGCTAATCGTGCATCTTCTCGCCTCGCAAACGCCATCCTCTCCGCTTATGGGAGTTCAATCCGAGGGACCTCAGATCCTCCAACACTTTATGGGTGCGACACCGTGGAGATGTACAAGTTGTTCTTCGACCGCAGTGGCGTGTCCGGATTCAGCCGAGGACGCAGCCTAAGCCGCGATCGCCTTGATACATAGGTAAATAGCTCGTGAGTCCGGACATTCTGCTTATATGCCTTTTAGAGGTCACCTCCCGACCCCTTGTTCTTTACAGAATGGGTGGCGCAATCAAGGCTGATAAGGTGTCCGCCCCAAAGTGCAACTAATCCCCGGTGGTTTTGGTAATTAATAACAACATATATATCATTGAACTAATAGTTTCTTGAGAACATTTCGTAAAGTTCAAAGGATATGGGTATGGCAATGACTCAAGAAGTGGACCCTCAAAATGCTAAGGAAAACATTGGCAAAAGCTCAAGACTCCATTTTTGGTTTAGTGATCCAAGATCACATTGAGTCTATAGGAAAGCCAATACTATTAAAAGGGATGAGGTTATGTTAATGATCTAGTTGCTCAAAGTGCTTAGTGATACATCTCCCAAACCATCAGCAATCTTTCATTCCAACATACACTCATAAGTAATCTCGGTCCCACCGATTTCCTAAACTCACCACACCGAGATGAACCACCTCACCACAAAACCAAACCCTAGATATTTCGGATTTTCCGATTCCAAACTCGGTCTCACCAAACTAGTGTTGCCAAGCTTCAGAATCCTTCGTTATCAAATCGGTGTCACCGAGATGATAAAGTCGGTCCCACCGAGATTGGCAAACCCTAGTTTTTGGAAGAATCGACTCACCGAGATTGTATTTTCAGTCCCATCGAAAATCCCAACGCTCACAAGATTTGAACTTTCGGTCTCACCGAGTTGTCAACTTCGGTCCGACCGAGATTGGTCAAATGTGTAACGGTTGGATTTTGTGTGGAGGCTATAAATACCCCTCCACCTCCTCTTCATTCGTGGAGAGAGCCATCGAAAGAACTACCACTCCTACCTTACATTTCCGAGAAGAAAACTACCTACCCTTGTGTTGAGATCTGTTGCTCCACTCCCACCATATGAAACTTGATTTCTAGCCTTCCTGTTGCTTTCCACTCAATCCTTCTTCCACCACAGCCAAATCAAGGAGGAGAGTTGAGTGTTGGGGAGATTATCATTTGAAGCACAAGAGCAAGGAGTTCATCATCATCAACACCATCTATTACCTTTTGGAGGGTGGTGCCTCCTAGATTGGTTAGGTGTCGCTTGGGAGCCTCCACAAGATGTGGAGTTGAACCAAGAAGTTTGTAAGGGCAAGGAGATCGCTTACTTCGTGAAGATCTACCCCGAGTAAGGCTAGTCCTCCGTATGGCGATGCCATGATGGCATAGACAAGGTTGCTTCTTCGTGGACCCTTCGTGGGTGGAGCCTCCGTGGACTCTCGCAGCTGCTACCTCCGTGGGTTGAAGTCTCCATCAACGTGATTGACGATAGCACCACCTATCGGAACCACGACAAAAATCTCCGTGTTCCAAATTGCGCTTGCTTTCTCCACCTCTCTTTACTACATGTGCAATTTACTTTCCGCTGCCAATACTCTAGAATTGCATGTAGGGTGATACTTGACTTGATCATCATCGTGAACTTGCCAAAACTTGTCTTAATCAAAAGGCTAAATTTTTATATTGTCAAGTAGTCTAATCACCCCCTCTAGACATACTTTCGATCCTACAAGTGGTATCGAGCTTTGGTCTCCATTGTATTGGTTTCATTGCATTGACTCCATAAGTTTGGTTTCACAACCTAGGAGAGTATGTATGCCTAGTGAGGGTAATTTTCAGAGAGGTCCTTACTTTGATGGTTCAAACTTTGCTAGTTGGAAGCATAAAATGAAAATGCATATTCTTGACATAACCCCGCCGCATGGGGCATTATTTGTGTTGGCTTGCAAGGTGAGTTCTTCGAGGAAGGAAAAGTTCCGGATCGTGAAGCTACAGCGGATGAATTATGGATGTTGCAAAACAATGCTCAAGCTTGTGACATTCTCTTCAATGCTTTGTGTCCCGAGGAGTTCAACAAAATCAGCCGCCTTGAGAATGCAAAAGAGATTTGGGATACTTTGGTCGAAATGCACGAAGGTACCGAGTCCGTGAAGGAATCAAAGCTAGATGTTCTTCAAGGTCAACTTGACAAGTTCAAGATGAAGGAAGGTGAAGGAGTCGCTGAAATGTACTCTAGGCTTGCTCTCATCACAAATGAGATTGCCGGCTTAGGAAGCTTAAGAAATGACCGACCGATTCATCATCAAGAAGATTCTCGAGCTTTGGATGGAAAGTATGACACCGTGTGCACTTTGATCCAAATGATGCCAAACTACAAGAATCTCAAGCTCACCAAGTCATTGGAAGAATTGTTGCTCATGAGATGACACTTAAAGATAAGGAAGAGCTTCACAACAAGTCAAGTGGTGCTTATAAAGCTACAGCTGAAGCTCCCACAACCTCAAGTGACAAGCTAGTTTCCAATGAAGAGATAAGCCTAATGGTGAAGAACTTCAACAAATTCTACAAGAGTAGAAGCAAGGAAAGAAGCTCAAAGTCTAGATCATATGATGAAAAGAGATCTTCTAGTCGTGGATCGAAACTGCTACAATTGTGGAAGACCCGACACTACTCAAATGAGTCCTCGCTCCCCACAAGAGAAGAGAAGAATTCCAAGAAGAAGAAGCTCAAGAGAAGAGTCACCTCGAAAGAGAGAAGGAGTAGAGATGATCGTTACGAACGAAGATCCTCTCGGAGAAGCAAGGATTCGGAAAGGAAAGACAAGTCATCAAGGAGCTACACAAGAAGAAAACATCAAGCTCATGTAGGTGAATGGGTCTCCGGCTCCGACTTCGACAATCATTCCGAAAGAAGCTATCACTCCAACTCCGAATACAGTCAAGATGAAGGTGTTGCCGGTCTTGCTATCGTGTCCTCCAACTCCAACTCCTATGACTTATTTGATTCACCAAATGAGGGAATTGGAAGATGCTTCATGGCAAAAGGCCCCAAGGTATCACACCCTGAATTCATTGACTTTGATAGTGATGAGGATGACTTGCTTGGTGAAGATGAGCTTTTACATGATAAATCTAGTGAGCCTAGTAATGATGAACATGCTAGTAGTCTTTATAGTCGAGAAGAGTCGAATGACAATGCTATGAAGGAGATTGAGCGTTTAACTAAAGAACTAAACACTCTTAAGTTAGCTCATGAAACAACTCAAGAAGATCATAGAGAGCTCCTAAGATCTCATGAGAAGCTACGCTCGAGAAGCTCAATCTAGAGCAAGAACATGAGTTTCTAAAAGCTATCAATGACGATCTTCAAAGAAGAGTTCTTCATATCTTGCCAAACGACTTCTCTTGTCTAATTTCTTGCCACCTATTAAAACTAAGCATGACAAGCATAAGAAAATTCTTCATCTAGTAGTAACAATAACCATGCTAAATCCAATATTGTTACTTCTAGTAGTTCTCTTGATTCCACTAACAATGTTTCAAGCCAAGTTACACTTGAGCAAGAAAATAGTTTATTGAAAGGGATTATAGAGAAAGGTGTCACAAGAGCCTTGCCGAAGCAAGAACTTTGAGGAAATTGTTCGCAAGCAAGGAAGGCACCGAAGAATCAAGGAATTGGTTTTGAGCGAAAGTTCAACGCCGAGGGTGTTGAATGGGAAGAAGGTCAATATCCCACTCCAAAGTTTGTTTCTCAAAAGGAGAAGTATGATCCTACTTCTTCCAATGTGGAACAAGCTCAAGATGACCTTCCACCACAAGACCACAAGCTAAAAGGCAAGGACAAGCTTCAAGAGGAGATTGATGCATTTATTGAAGCACCCAAAGCCATGGTCAAGTGGGTTCCCAAGGAAACTTCAAGTTCTACTTCAAAGCTCAACTACTACCCCAAGGATTCCCATCAAGATGATGTGGATCCCAAGAAGAAGAACTAGAGAGTTCTTGAGGGTGACTCCGCCAACATACTTCACTCATATTCATTTTGGCAAGGACTTGTGCAATCAACTTCCACATCTTGCACTAGTTCATGGAGTCACAAACCCTCTTGTTGGTAAGTCAAGGGACAAGGTAATCATTGCTTTCATGGACATCATCTATTGTGAACTTCAATCTATGTCCATGGATATCCTTGTTTGTTCCTTGTGGGACTAACCCATGTAGGTATTGAAAGTGCCCAATCCAAAGGATTGCTCCCAACTCTTGATGATCTTCATCAACATTGAGCATCCACATCTTCAACATCTACATGAAGTCTTCTACGACAACCCAAGGTTAGTTTGACCTTTAAAAGGGTTCTCACATCAAGGGGAGCTTTGCTCTAAAGAATTGAGCTAAAGCATCTTCAAATGATGTGAACACATTAATGCTTTATGTAAAAGTGGTAACCCCACTTGTGCTTAAACGATGAGTATGACCTATGATCAAATGTTCTCATTTGACTCCTAAGTCAATATACTCATATATAGATGACCTAGTCATCGACAAATTGTGTGATAGTAGCTAGTGTTTTGTTTGTGCATGTTTGACACATATTTCATTTGCTATCTTATTGTGTGAGCATGTTGATGCATAATTTTATCCATTCGAGGACATCCATTTGTTGCTATGGTCTTTTGGATTTTTCTTTCGACCAAATGGATGGACAAGAATGCCTAAGTTCCTCCCCTAGCTATCTATGCTTTCTTGTCTCAAATTCTATTCATGCTTATATCACAAACTTTGATCAAGTCATTTTCGACCCACCGAGTGAGGAGCACTTTGAGCCACCGATCCGCCTAAGACTAAACTTCCAAAACCTTCTAAGTATTTTCGGTCGCACCAACCCACTCAAATCGGATGACCGAAAGCACTTGATTGATCTAGGTTTTCACCGTGAAACCGAAGGTAAATTTCGCGTGATCAAGTGTGTAATCGCTGAAGTTATCCATCTCGGTGCCACCGAAGTTTTACAACTCGGTCCCACCGACAGCCTAAAGAGTATATATACCGAGGGCAGCGCTGATTCATTCTTCAAAACGCCTCGCCTCAAACCTTTTGCCGCCGCCGGGTCTCCGGATCGCCTCCGTTGCCGCCAGGCGCCCGCCGCAGTCTCCGCCGCCAATAACGGACATCTCTCCACGCCATGCAGCCAGAGAGGAACTCCACCAAGTTAGGTGAGTTTCGATCCTCTCGTGCTTCAACCTCCGATTCTATGCACGATAGGTTTGCCTAGCTTCTTGCCACGCTTGAGATCTTCCTATCCAGCAGATTAGTTCGTTAGAACGAAATTCGAGTGAAAGTTTTAGGTTACGTTTCACGAACATATCTCGGTGAGACCGATTCTACATTCTCAGATGACCGATTTGGCCTCGCCATTGCATCGCACTTTTCGTCCAACCGAAGTTGTGCAAATCGGTGCGACCAAATGAGGATTTAGTGAAACCCTAGTGTTTTCGGCAGAATCAAACCCACATCGGTCCAACCGAAAGTGGTGTGAATGCTTCATAGGACACTTCGATTCACCAATTTTAGACTCGGTCCGACCAAATGCATTCTCGGAAAACCTAAAACTGAAATTTGAACTCATTTTTTTGCAAAATCTTTTGCAGCTTTGTGATAACTCTTCTTTTCTCGCCTATACCTAATCTATTCATAGGTTGTCACCATGTCGATGCTAGTGACAGCCGTAACAGGTCCTAATCACCAATTGTCGAGATTCCAGAGGCAGGCACTAGTCCTGAGGCCAGCAGCTTTTCTGATGATGGTGAGAGGAGCACACCTAGTGGTTTGCCTCCAGCTGCCACCAGGGCCAGGAAGAAGAAGAATTCTGATGAAGAAGATTCTGATTTCATAGCTGAGGAAGAGATCTCATCTAAGCCTAAGAGGAAAGTGGTTGCCAAAGAGCATCAAGGGCAACAAACCAAGAAAGGCACCAGTAAAGTGAAGAAGTCCATCGCTGCAAGAAGCTGAGCATGGAAGAAGAAACCCCGAGCAAGGTGAAGAAAACTTCCAAGAGGAAGAGGATTGTGCATGATGAAGCAAAGAGATGATGATGATGAGGAAGCTCCACAGCCTCCTCCTCGAAGCCTAAGTTCATGGGCGATGCCATCGTAGGAGCACCTTCAAAGTCTAAGCCGCCTGCTTCCAAAGAAAGGCAGCTCAAGCCAAGCCTCGCGCCAAGCCCAAGAAAACAAAGGAGAAACATTCCCGCTTCGAGAAGAAGAAAGACAATGTGCCACCAAATGAGTCGATGATGAGGCACCTGTGTTGTCAAACTCCGCCGAGATTGCCAATTCACAATGATGCTCATCCTCGAGCTGAAAACATGAAGGAAAGAAAGGATAGAGGTCTCAGCTATGGAGACAAGCTGATCCATATGTCAGAGGAGAAGGACCGCTGCTGACCCAAGGTTCCACACCAGAGAGCAAGCAGATTTCTATGAGATGCGGTTTATGGACAAGAAGCCCATTGTTGGGCATATATTGACATAGTGAAGAGCACAGAGACTTCTTTCCACATGTGCATGAGAGCTTTTCTCGCATGTGGTGTTGTTGAGTTCATGGTCGGTCGATGATTGAATGATGAGATGATCATGCAATTCTATGCCACAACTCATTTCTATCCAGATGGCAGGATTGTATGGATGATCAAGGTCGAGATTCTCTTCAACTGCTGAAGAGTGGGCTGCACCGCTGAATGCTCCAAAGGCAGAGAGATGATGATGTTGATGTCTATGGAATTCCCAAGAAAACCATGAGTCTATGAAAATATGTACAATGAGGTACCAGCCAAGGATGTGGAAATCGAAGCTCGCTCACAGTATCATCTCCGTGCAGGTCTCCCTACCACAAACACAATTCGAGGCATACCTTGATGCCCAAGTCCGAGATCATCGCATGATAAGAGGCTATTCTATCAACATGCTGCATATACTAGATCAAGGCACCTTTCAAGGTGATGGACCTGATAGTTGAGACTATCAAGAGGACCGCAGCAGACTGTAAGAGGTCGTGGATTTGCCCCACACATTCAGATGCTTATCAATGCCAAGTTTGGCACGGCACCTACTTGTTGGAACGACCACACTTGCCATCGCAGCCCGAGCATGAGGACAATGAAGTTGTGATGACCGAGGATGATCCCACGCCCTGAAGGTCAAGCAAAGTCCAAGCTGCCAAACAAGCCAAAGCCGAGAAGGAAGCAGCAGCAGCAGAAGAAAACCCAAGAGTGTTGGAGAGCAGCCTTGAAGCTACCCAGAGAATTGAACAACGCCTGCCAAAGATTGTGCGCTTAGGAGAGTCTTGAGAGGATTGTTGAAGACAAGATCCATGCTCGATGTGAAGTCGATCAAGTGCAAGTCATCACAACAAGCTTGAGGCAGATATCGAGGAAGCTAAGAGGGAGAAGGAAGAGCTCATGCGTGAGATGCAAGATGATCTAGTCCAGATGATGATGAACAGCCTGCTCCGTGTTCCTACCACACCCCGATCACCGCTATTCCAAAGGATGACACTGTGGCTACAAAGATCAAGACCTCCCACAGCTCCACTGGCCAGCTCCAGCCCAAAGGTCCACTCCTCCAGCCTCCTCGACATCACCAAGCCTTTGCAGATGCAGCTATCTCAACTCCATCAACCTGCATAGAGCCGCCACAGAGTCCCTAGTGACGCTTAGCTCTATACCTTTTGAACTTTTGGTAACTTGTTGCCAAAGGGGAGAAATTGTATAGATCATAGGACTTCGAGAGAGAGAGTGCTCGCTTTTGCTCTTTCGTTTCATTTGGCGGTCTTTTTGAGATACTTTTGAGATTTTCGAGACATTCCGTGTTTGATACTACGCTTGTTTCTACTTTGATGAGTGCTTGGTCGCATTTATGCCTTAATGTGTGCTTAATGCTTATCATATGCTATTCATATCTTGTATGACCATTTACTCATGTCTTGGTGATTGGGTGCATGCTATTCATTCTTATCATTTTGTGCGCTTCCACCAAGATGTATGTGACATGGAAGAGTGACCCATGATCCTAATCGATTGTGCATTTGCATTCAAACGCAAATCTTAAATAATGCACAAATTTAGGGGAGCTCTTGCTTATCACATACTTCTCAAAGCGATTTATATTATTCATTGATTATATCCTTTGTCGAAGTTTTGATCTATATGTTGTCATCAATTACCAAAAGGGGAGATTGAAAGTGCAACTAATCCCGGGTGGTTTTGGTAATTAATAACAACATATATATCATTGAACTAATAGTTTCTTGAGAACATTTCGTAAAGTTCAAGGATATGGGTATGGCAATGATCAAGAAGTGGACCCTCAAAATGCTAAGGAAAACATTGGCAAAAGCTCAAGACTCCATTTTTGGTTTAGTGATCCAAGATCACATTGAGTCTATAGGAAAGCCAATACTATTAAAAGGGGATGA
Source organism: Aegilops speltoides (assembly GCA_021437245.1). Classification (NCBI taxonomy): domain Eukaryota; kingdom Viridiplantae; phylum Streptophyta; class Magnoliopsida; order Poales; family Poaceae; genus Aegilops; species Aegilops speltoides. Next base: position 13,034 of record JAHHZJ010007387.1, on the reverse strand, counting down.
GGTTATGTTAATGATCCGTTGCTCAAAGTGCTTAGTGATACATCTCCCAAACCATCGCAATCTTTCATTCCAACATACACTCATAAGTAATCTCGGTCCCACCGATTTCCAAAACTCACCACACCGAGATGAACCACCTCACCACAAAACCAAACCCTAGATATTTCGGATTTTCCGATTCCAAATTGTCTCACCGAAACTAGTGTTGCCAAGCTTCAGAACCTTCTGGTTATCAAATCGGTGTCACCGAGATGATAAAGTCGGTCCCACCGAGATTGGCAAACCCTAGTTTTTGGAAGAATCGACTCACCGAGATTGTATTTTCGTCCCACCGAAAATCCCAACGCTCACAAGATTTGAACTTTCGGTCTCACCGAGTTGTCAACTTCGGTCCGACCGAGATTGGTCAAATGTGTAACGGTTGGATTTTGTGTGGAGGCTATAAATACCCTCCACCTCCTCTTCATTCGTGGAGAGAGCCATCGAAAGAACTACCACTCCTACCTTACATTTCGAGAAGAAAACTACCTACCCTTGTGTTGAGATCAAGTTGCTCCACTCCCACCATATGAAACTTGATTTCTAGCCTTCCTGTTGCTTTCCACTCAATCCCTTCTTCCACCACAGCCAAATCAAGTGAGGAGAGTTGAGTGTTGGGGAGATTATCATTTGAAGCACAAGAGCAAGGAGTTCATCCTCATCAACACCATCTATTACCTTTTGGAGGTGGTGCCTCCTAGATTGGTTAGGTGTCGCTGGGAGCCTCCACAAGATGTGGAGTTGAACCAAGAAGTTTGTAAGGGCAAGGAGATCGCTTACTGTGAAGATCTACCCCGAGTAAGGCTAGTCCTCCGTATGATGCCATGATGGCATAGACAAGGTTGCTTCTTCGTGGACCCTTCGTGGGTGGAGCCTCCGTGGACTCTCGCAGCTGCTACCCTCCGTGGGTTGAAGTCTCCATCAACGTGATTGACGATAGCACCACCTATCGGAACCACGAGAAAATCTCCGTGTCTCCAAATTGCGCTTGCTCTTCTCCACCTCTCTTACTACATGTGCAATTTACTTTCCGCCAATACTCTAGAATTGCATGTGTAGGGTGATACTTGACTTGATCATCATCGTGAACTTGCCAAAACTTGTCTTAATCAAAAGGCTAAATTTTTATATTGTCAAGTAGTCTAATCACCCCCTCTAGACATACTTTCGATCCTACAGCCCTCCCAGAGACCGCAGACCGAGCCCGTGGCTGGTCGGGATGTTGGAGGTTGCACCCACGAGGGGGGCAACGGGAAAATAGAGGAGTTAATATTTCGCCTAAAGGGGCGAGTGAAGAGGGGGAACTAAGAGCCCTCCTTCAGGGGGGAGAAGAGGACCGCCCAAGATCCGGAGGCCAAAGCCCCTAAGCGTGGAAGAGATCTTCACCGGGGGTCCGCTACCAGAGAGAACTGGGTGCGCAATCATCGCCAAGGACCAGCCTCTAACGAGCCGTGAGTATGAAAAAAAGGAAGTTAATTAGTAAGGAAATACCTTCATTTATGCTTCGTGGTAACCAAAATATTTATTTTGCAGTTCGGATCTGCAACCTTCTCGTATGAGTTCATCTTCGGGACCTTCTTCCGGAGATGATGGAGAGCGATACGCCTCGTCCGCCAGCCGCCAGATGAGGCAAAGTAACCCAAGTGTCATCACGGAGGGTATCCCCGAGTCCGGAGGGGCCGAGAGTTCGACACCTACCAGTGTCCGCCGAGAATCAAGAATCTGCTTGAGAGGGCGCCCATTTCGTAAGATCACCGCATGCTAATGCGTATGGTGATTGAAGGATTTCGCCCACGAGAGCGGATTATGAATGCCGCCATGAGTTTGTCAAGGGATTTGAGGTATGCTAGAATGACGCACCCCTTTGTCTTTTAACAGTTTTGCATATAAAATGCGCCTCAGATAGATAGTAGCCCTCGAGACTCAAGAGGGTTGTCGGGAACGACAGTTGCATCGAGGATCGAAATCTAAAGTAATGAATTCCGCCGTCCTATGCAGGTGGCGGATAGTCCGGGGCTAACCGGACTAGTGAGTTTGCTGAATTAAATCGGCAACTTGATTCTGGCGATGCGGACAACGACTTGTCAACAAAGCACTTGACGAGTCGCAAGGTAAAAGAGTTCTCCGCAGCTTGTTTTATTAAGGGGTCAAGCCTCCTCTCGATAAATTATATGCTGCTTATACGCACGGTGCTGCTGCTGTGGAGAGTTTTCGCCCAACTTGCTCTAGCTAAGGAGCAAGCCCGGCGAGTGACGCGCCTGCCTCGAGGGCGGCCGAGGAGTTGAAAGTCGAAAAGGTCACAAGACCGCCAAGCTAGGCGGAGGTATTTAATTGGCCATGAAATTAAAGGATGCTATCGACCGCCATGAGGTTTTTGAAAGGAGCGCTTATCGGAGCGGAAGACTCAAGAAGGCCACCGCCGGTTAAGGATGCCCGCCTCGCAATGCGGGCTATGAAGGAGGAACCGCGCAGTCGAGAGATCGTGGGTGGCAAGCCTTTTTCTCGCAAGGCCGCCGTTTATGGATGCAAAGTATGCTCCATTTGAGCGGTCGTGGAGTCCGGAGGATCCGTGATATGGACTTAGCGTGCGCGGTTGATGCCGCGGCACTTCCGAGCCAGGAGGATCACGAGACTAAGAGCTATATTGGTCTCAATTCCACAAACCGGATCGCTTCACTTCCATTAATGCATCGGCCGGCCGAATGGGCCGAGCTAAATAGATTGTCCGGACTTGCTATGATCGACATCGCGGCCCATGTATGGCCGTGAGAGGTCCAAGGCAACGAGCTACTTCGCCATCGCAGCAATTCCTTGAGCGGTGCCGCATATAAAGGAGATGAAGCGGTCGGCTCGCATCGAGGGCGCGATGGTTTCTTGCCCGTGAAGGCGCATTGTCCGTAGATGGACGCCACCGCTGCTGCCGCCAGGTTCGATGAAGACCGCCTCGCCGAGCACTATTTCGGGAAGTTATGCGTGGCGCCAGGTAATAGAGTCGCAGTTTCGAAGAATGTAACGCTCAAATGAACGCATTAGTTTGTAAATCGATGATTATGTTATAACCGCTTATACTTGTGCGCCCAAGTAGTAAAACTTCTCCGGCGGCCGCCACGATACTTGTGTATAACTTGAAAGATGATAGTTTTCGCTTCAGCCCCACGCACAAGGTGCTGGGTGTTCGCAAAAATAGCGCTTTCACACTTAATCCGACGCCTCGGTCCTATTATAAGGAGGTGGTAGCGAGCTAACAAGGCAATCCGCATAATAATTTTTATCACTTTCACTTAGCTGGAGCTTGAGGGTGGGCTACGATATAGCCCCGGTGGCATCGCCTTCTCCTAACTCGAGAGCTGCAGCTCGACCGAAATGGTCCTTCACAAAGCGGGAATTCTAAACATTCCGATAGACGATCGAGTGGTCGACTCACTCTCGCCAGATCATGACATAGGCCGCTTTCATCGAGGTGCTCGCCACCAATCGGGCACAATCGTAGTAGTTCTCCGGTGCCGCATTAGCCGATGATACGGAATATAAGGCAGCAAAACACGTGAGCCGGGCAAACCCAATATTTGACCAAAGACATGATTCGAGCTGATGCATATAATGCCTAACTCGAGACGCCGAACACTTTAAGGTGTTCGGTCTTTATAATAATGGGCGTAACGATGCCCTAAGCCCCCAGTGTCCGTGCACGGCATGGTCTTCTAACGCCGATGCTAAGGCCAGTTCGCTTTTATAGGAAGAAACCAAGGAGAATAACAACAAGAGACAGAAAAAGGTTTACGCAGGTCTTAATCTGAAAAGAATCTCACAACGGGTCCCTTACCGCACGCTCGCTACCGTGGTCTCTGCGGCGCCGCTTGTCCCGGACGGTGTGCACTTTGTTCATCTCAGAAAAGAGAGGAACGCTTAGTTCGAAACAAATCGTGCGTAAAATATGTGTAAAACAAGAAATATAAATAATTAAAGCGGGTTTGTATGAACCCGCGATTGTTTTAAAGCGCCGAGCCCCAGTGACGGGTATTCGCTAGGGAGCCCTAGCCCGCCGAGGCCGGATTCGTTTATCCGAGTCCGGGTCTTTATGACCAGATCAAAATGACGCCACGCGACCGGCATCTTGAGTGTAAGAGACGCTGTGAATGCGGTATAGCGTTAAAGCGACAAAAGCCTTCGCCCCAAGAGTGCTTGATATTCACTTTCAAATGGGACGATGTGAAAATTAATTTTTCTCATCAAGAATTGTTCGCGATCCCAACACGACTTCGAGTAATATGGAGCCCGTGCACTTGGCATAAGGGCCGCGCGCATTCCTTTGAAGGAAGTGCGGCTGTGTCGTATTTTGGCAGGGTTTACCCCATCCTACGGATTGTTTTGAGTACAGCAAGTTTAAGTCGCTGCCTCCGCCCATTAGGACATGAGTAAATTGTAATCCGCCTATTATGGGATTCAATATCGGGAGTCCGCCCCGCATTTCAACGCTCGAATAGTCCAGTGGTCGAAAGTGATTGGTTTTGATATCCAATCTCTACGGTTTGTTGGGTTGACCGCGGAAGCTCTTTTTAGAAAGTGCCGCACTATTTTTCCGTGATTATCACATGAAGTGAATTTACTTTTGACCCCTCGTGGGAAAGTCTTTTGTTTTCCGGTGCTCGCTGTTGGGGTTTATCGCCTTCTCTGATGCGCCGAGCCCTTGTGTTCGGGCGCTTAGTCGGTCGGATCTGTTTAAAACCCAACACCCCCCGTGGGTGTGATTTGCCTGCTTCCGGGTACGTGGATTTGACATATCCGACCCAAAATCTTGTTTGTTGGACACCGTCGCCGCCATCCTTAAGAGGTCTGTGTTTTATTATTGGGCCATGAGCTTTTGAATCCGCGCTGATCGCCGCGCCTTTTCGCTTTTTCTTTATTCCGGCGCTGCTTTTTCTCGCGCCGTGATTTCCGCTTCCATCTCTCATCTCGATGTACTTGGGTCGCTGGTGCTGCATCTTGCTAACTAATCGTCCCTCTCCCGCACGTAAGCGGGTCATGAGGCTTGTGAGTGCGACATTGTCCTCGCTTTCTCGACCGAGGTGCTCAGTGAGCCATTCGTCTTGGACATTGTGCTTGAAAGCTGCTAAGGCTTCGTGTCCGGACAATGACTATCCGGTTCTTTTGGTAAGGAACCTGTTCCACTTCAGCCACCTCCCCCGGCTGTTGAGTTATATGACTTAGATCATCTCGATCCGGAGGACGGACATAAGTCCCTTGAAAATTTGTTTCTAAACGCCCCCCTCGAGCTCTTCCCAACTTCCAACAAGTTTTCGGGAGGCTCTAAGCCAATGACGGCTGGCCTTTGAGCTTGAGGGGTAGGTATTTTATGGCGTGGAGATCATCTCCTCCGCCATATGTATATGTAGTATATAATCTTCTATCCGCACCTGTGGTCCTTGTTCCATCGTAGGCCTCTATGTTGATGGGTTTAAATCCTGCTGGGAATTCATGGTCCGCACCTCATCGGTGAAACATAGTGGTGTGCGCGCCTCAGATTTGTGTGTGCCGCTATCATCGGACACTTGACGTGTTGCCTTGCTTCTGGGGCCTTCTCTTGGCCCAGAAATGGACCTGGCCAGCCATTTATCCTTCCGAGTTCGCTGGTGGATTTATGTGTGCGCCGCTTTCATAATTTGGCTTGTCCTCCGCCGCCTATCCAACCAAAGTGCCCTTTATTTTTGGACGATGGAGGCTCCATGTCCTCCTCACAAATTCCGTAGTAGCTTGCGCCGGGTAGTTTCTTTTTGATTGGTGGCCATTGCCGATTTATTCATGGGTTTTGAGCACTTTGCTCCATCTAATTTCGAGTGTGTCTTCCGCTGTTTTGTGCCTCCGCTTCCTTCTTCGGCTTCTGCGCATCGATCGACGAGTCTTTTTCAAGGTTCTACTTCTCGCCACGTGTCCGCATACGGTCGTCCGGATCGTTGTTCTCACTGGCTTGGATTGATTATATGACTCGCCATGTGCGGACGGTTGCTTATCGTCGTCTGATTGTGAGCCCCGCCAGATCGCGGGCTCCTTGGGAGCGTTGTTGTCGCCGAGGCGGATTTAGGGCGGCGCTCACGCCGCCGCTTTGGTCGCTTATCGGCGGGTCATTCTTCGCCGCGCCCGCTGGTCCTCATTATTGCTTCCTTTGGGGTGTCCACCATATATATGTCATGCGACGAGGTGGTCCTATCGCGCTGTATAAGCTTTGTTTTTTCTTCGCTCCGCATCGCCGCCCATAGCGCCGATGTCGCCGGAGTCGTAGTCTAGTATGTCGGTTAGATCGCCGACGCGGGCTACAAAGTGGGTAGTTGGTGGATCTGAATTCTTCGCCGTCCGGAATTCCCAACCATCCCGCCATAGTCCGCCAGACTCTCCCGATAACGAGAGATGCTTTAGTGAATTCAAGATAAAGCCAAAAGGCGAAAGCACCGAAGATGTCCGGGCGATGAATTTCATAACCGCGCCTAACCGGATCGACGTAGGGCGCAGGAGGTTCGAGTCCGCGCCGGAATCACGATTTTCGCAGGGACATGATCGGTGTTCGCCCAACGCCGCGGATGTTGAAGCCCCTGTATGGCGCTTCATCCACCGCCTCGATATGGGCGATCGGCCCGAGCTGATGGCCAAGCGGATTCGGTGCGCGCTACCAAGGCGCTGTTCGGGCGGCAGAGCTAGATCGTGCCCATCGTCACAAGACGGGCGCTGCTGTCGTGGGCTCGAGTCCGTCAAGATCAAGTTTCCGCGACATCGGCCGTGAAGTTTAAGCTTCAATCGACCGACGGACTGGGGCGAAGCTGATTCGCCCAGATGGCTAAGTGAATTGCCCGCAGCGGCGGCCACCGAATATTTAAGATCTGTCCGGGAGAAAAGTCTCACCGACAGCGTTGTTGGTTGAAGATGCCATCGCTTTATCGGTGACGCATACGCAGGAACTCTCAATGAAAGCACCAATGTCGGTGTCAAACCGCGGATCTCGGTAGGGGGTCCTAACTGCAAGGCCTAGGCGGATGGTAACAGGAGACAAGGGACACGATGTTTTACCTGTGTTCGGCCCTCTCGATGCAGTAAAACCCTACGCCCCGCTTGATTAATATTGATGATATGGGTAGTACAAGAGTAGATCTACCACTTAGATCGAGGAGGCTAAACCCTAGAAGCTAGCCTATGGTATGATTGTTGTAATGTATGTCCTACGGATTAAAGCCCTCCGTTTATATAGACACCGAGAGGGCTAGGGTTACACAGAGTCGGTTACAATGGTAGGAGATCTACATATCCAGATTGCCAAGCTTGCCTTCCACGCCAAGGAAAGTACCATCCGACACGAGCCGAGTCTTCAATCTTCTATCTTCGTAGTCCGGGAGTCCGCGGATAATGATAGTCCGCTGTCCTGACACCCCTAGTCCAGTGACTCCTCAAATAGCTTCGTGTTATTTTAGTACGAACTCTAGGATAGATTGGTCGGAAGAATAGATTTGAGGTGGTTTCTGCACTTACAAACAATTTCTTCTTATATTCTCCGCTAGATAAGAACTTTGGAGTGATTCTTCATCGCACATGAGGGCTGGTTATTGTTGGGGAATGTAGTAATTTCAAAAATTTTCCTACGCATTACGCAAGATCATGGTGATGAATAGCAACGAGAGGGGAGAGTGTTGTCCACATACCCTTGTAGACCAAGCGGAAGCGATCACAACGAGAGGAAGTAGTCATACGCTCTCCTCGCGATCCGACCGATCCCGGCCCACATCTCGACGCCCGAGTTCTTGACACACGACAGCTTCGATGACGCCCCTCGATCTCGATCCAGCCGAGTGTCGAGGGAGAGTTCCACAAGACGACGGCAGGACGATCTTGATGTTTTATCGCGCACAGGCTTCGCTTAAGCTTCGCACGGTATGACCGAGGTGGAATATGGTGGAGGGGGGCACCAGACACGGCTAAGGAACGATCCGTAGATCAAACTTGTGTGTTCTAGGGTGCCCCCTGCCCCCGTGATATAAAGGAGGGAGGGGGAGGCCGCCGCCTAGAGGAGGCGCCGAGGAGTCCTACTCCTACCGAGTAGGACTCCCCCTTCCTAGTTGGAATAGGTTTGGGGGAGGGGAAGAGGAGGGCGCCGCCTCCTTGTCCTATTCGGACTGGGGAGGGGCGCAGGCCACCCCTGGCCGGCCCTTCCTCTTCTCCCTCGAGGCCCACCTAGGCCCATTTACCCTTCTGGGTTCCGAACCTCCCTGCATTCGCAGAATTTCGCTTCACCTCGAACCATTCCAACTCCAAACATAGGCTTCCAATATATCAATCTTTATGTCTCGACCATTTCGAGACTCTCGTCATGTCCGTGATCACATCCGGACCAACTTCTTCGTACATCAAAATACATAAACTCATAATAACCGCCATCGAAACCTTGCTGCATGGACCTTACGGTTCGAGAACAATGTAGACATGACCTAGAACTATTCTCGGTCAATAACCAACAGCGGACCTGATGCACATATTGGTTCCTACATATTCTACAAAGATCTTTACCGGTCGACCAAGATAACAACATACGTTGTTCCCTTTGTCATCGGTATGTTACTTGCCCGAGATTCGATCGTCGGTATCCAATACCTAGTTCAATCTCGCTATCGCAAGTCTCTTTACTCGTCCAGAATACATCATCTCATAACTAACTCATTAGTTGTAGTGCTTGCAAGGCTTCAGTTGATGTGTATTACCGAGAGGGCCAGAGATACCTCTCCGACAATCGGAGTGACAAAACCTAATCTCAAATACGCCAACCCAACATCCGCTTTGGAGACACCTCAGTAATTCTTTATAATCACCCAGCTTACGCCAGGACGCTTGGTAGCACCCAAAGTGTTCCTCCGTAAACGGAGTTGCATAATCTCATAGTTACAGAACATGTATATGTCATGGATAAAAGCAGAGCAACATACTAAACGATCGAAAAGCTAAGCTAATGGATGGGTCATGTCAATCGATCATTCTACTAATGATGTGACCTTGTTAATCAAATAACAACTCTTTGTTCATGGTCGGAAACATAACCATCTTTGATTAACAAGCTAGTCTAGTAGAGGCATACTAGTGACATATTGTTTTGTTTATGCATTCACACAAGTATCATGTTTCCGTTAATACAATTCTAGCATGAATGATAAACATTTATCATGAAATAAGGAAATAAATAATAACTTTATTATTGACTCTAGGCATATTTCCTCAGCCTCCCACTTGCACTAGAGTCAATAATCTAGATTACATAGTAATGATTCTAACACCCATGGAGTCTTGGTGCCGATCATGTTTTGCTCGTGGAAGAGGCTTAGTCAACGGGTCTGCAACATTCAGATCCGTATGTATCTTGCAAATCTTATGTCTCCCACCGACTAAGTCCCGGATGGAATTGAAGCGCTTTTGATGTGTTTGGTCCTCTTGTGAAATCTGGATTCCTTGCTAAGGCAATTGCTCCAAGATTGTCACGTAAGATTTTCATTGACCCGGCGCACTAGGTATGACACCTAGATCGGATATGAACTCCTTCATCCGCATCCTTCATTAGCTGCTCGTTGCTATGTACTCCGCTTCACATGTAGATCCCGCCACGACGCTTTGTTTAGAACTCGCACCAACCGACAGCTCCTCCGCTTAGTGTAAATACGATCCGGTCCGCGATTTAGAATCGTCCGGATCGTTGTCAAAGCTTGCATCAACGTAACTGCCACGATGAGCTCTTTGTCACCTCCATATACGAGAAACATATCCTTAGTCCTTTTCGTATTTCAGATGTTCTTGACCGCTGTCCAAAGGATCCACTCTGGATTACTTTGGTACCTCCTCGCTAGGCTTATAGCAAGGCACACATCGTGTCCGTACACAAGATTGCATACATGATAGAGCCTATGGTCAAGCATAGGAACATCTTTCATTTTCTCTATCTTCTGCAGCAGGGTCGGGCATTGAGTCTTACTCAACTTCACACCTTGTAACACAGCAAGAACCCTTTCTTTGCTTGATCCATTTTGAACTTCTTCAAAATTTTGTCAAGGTATGTGCTTTGTGAAAGTCCAATTAAGCCGCCTTGATCTATCTCTATAGATCTTAATGCCCAATATGTAAGCAGCTTCACCGAGGTCTTTCATTGAAAAACTCTTATTCAAGTATCCCTTTATGCTATCCAGAATTCTATATCATTTCCGATCAGCAATATGTCATCCACATATAATATCGTAAATGCTACAGAGCTCCCACTCACTTTCTTGTAAATACAAAGCTTCTCCAAAAGTCTCAGATAAACCCAAATGCTTTGATCACACTATCAAAGCGCTTATTCCAACTCCGAGATGCTTGCACCAGTCCATAGATGGATCATTGGAGCTTGCATACTTTGTTAGCTCCCTTTGGATCGATAAAACCTTCTCGTTGCATCATATACAACTCTTCTTCCGTAAATCCATTCAGAATGCAGTCTTTACATCCATTTGCCAAATTTCATAATCATAAATGCGCAATTGCTAACATGATTCGACAGACTTAAGCATCGCCACGGTGAGAAGGTCTCATCGAGTCAATCCCTTGAACTTGTCGAAACCTTTACATAAGTCGAGCTTTGTAGATGTGAATATTACCGTCAACCGCCGCCTTCTTCTTGAAGATCCACTTGTTTTCTATTGCTTGTCAATTCTTTCGGGCAAGTCAACCAAAGTCCATACTTTGTTTTCATACATGGATCCCATCTCGATTTCATGGCCTCAAGCCATTTTATGAATCGGGCTCACCATCGCTTCTTCATAGTTCGAGGTTCATCATGATCTAGTAGCATGATTTCCGTAACAGGATTACCGCATCACCAAAAGCGGATCTTACTCGTTGATCTACGAGGTTCTCAGAAGAACTTGATCTCAAGTTTCATGATCAACATCATCAACTTCCTCACTACTTGGTGTAGGCGTCTCGTAAACCGATTTCGCATTTAACTACTTTCAAGTAAGGAGAAGGTACTATTACCTCATCAAGTTCCACTTTCCTCCCACTCACTTCTTTCGAGAGAAACTCCTTCTAGAAAGGATCCATTCTTAGCAACGAATGTCTTGCCTTCGGATCTCGGATAGAAGGTGTACCCAATCGCCTCCTTTGGGTATCCTATGAAGACACATTCGATTTGGGTTCGAGCTATCAGTTGAAGCTTTTTCACATAAGCATCGCATCCCCAAACTTTAAGAAACGCATAACTTTGGTTTCTTGCCAAACCACAGTTCATAAGGTGTCGCTCAACGGATTTCGACGGTGTTCTATTCAGGTGAATGCGCCGCCTCTAGAGCATAACCCAAAACGATAGCGTAAATCAGAAGAGACATCATAGATCGCACCATATCTAGTAAAGTGCGACACGACGCTCGACACACCATTACGCTGTGGTGTTCGGTGGCGGAGTTGCAAACTATTCCGCATTGTTTCAAATGTAAACCAAACTCGAACTCAAATATTCACCTCCACGATCGATCAGAAATTTAATTTTCTTGTTACGATGATTTTCAACTTCACTGAAATTCTTTGAACTTTTCAAATGTTTCAGACTTATGTTTCATTAAGTAGATATACCCATATCCGCTAAGTCATCCGTGAAGGTGAGAAAATAACGATATCCGCCACGAGCCTCAACATTCATCGGACCACATACATCTCAGATGTATGATTTCCAACAAATCTGTTGCTCTCCATAGTACCGAGAACGGGTTCTAGTCATCTTGCCCATAAGGCACGGTTCGCAAGTGCCAAGTGATTCATAATCAAGTGACTCCAAAAGTCCATCAAGATGGAGTTTCTTCATGCGCTTTACAATCGATATGACCTAAACGGCAAGGCTACAAATAAGTTGCACTATCATTATCAACTCTCATCTTTGGTTTCAACATTATGAATATGTGTATCACTACTATCGAGATTCATCAAAATAGACCATTCTCAAGGGTGCATGACCATAAAAGATATTACTCATATAAATAGAACAACCATTATTCTCTCGATTTAAATGAATAACCGCCTCGCATCAAACAAGATCCAGATATAATGTTCATGCTCAACGCAGCACCAAATAACAATTATTTAGGTCTAAAACTAATCCCAAGGTAGATGTAGAGGTAGCGTCGATCATGATCACATCGACTTTGGAACCATTTCCCACGCCGATCGCCACCTCGCCCTTTGCCGTTGTTCATTAATCCGTAGTCCCTCGCTTCGAGTTGCAAATATTAGCAATGTAACCAAGATCAAATACCTGTGTGCTATCATGAGCTCTAGTAAGGTACACATCAATAACATGTATATCACATATACCTTTGTTCACCTTGCCATCCTTCTTATCCGCCAAATACTTGGGGCAGTTCCGCCTAAAGGACCAGCCTCGCTTATGAGAAGCACTCGCCTGTGTTTAGGGCCGACTTGGGTTTTTCTCCCGAGCAAAGAACTTGCTTGCTGTTCTTCTTGAAGTTCCCTTCTTCTTCCCTTTGCCTTTCTTCTTGAAACTAGTGGTCTTATTGACCATCAACACTTGATGCTCCTTCTGATTTCTACCTCCGCAGCCTTTAGCATTGTAAGAGCTCGTATAGTCTTTACTAACCCTTGCATATTATAGTTCATCACGAAGCCTTTGTAGCTTGGTGGCGTGATTGAGAATTCGTCAATGACACAATCATCCGGAAGATTAACTCCCAATTGTGTCAAGTGATTGTAGTACCCACATTCCGAGTATGTGCTCACTAATGTAACTATTCTCCTCCATCTTGCAGCTATAGAACTTATTGAGACTTCATATCTCTCAATCCGCATTCTGTTGAATATCAACTTCAACTCCCGAACATCTCATATGCTCCATGACGCTCAAAACGCCGCTGAAGTCCCGGTTCTAAGCCGTAAAGCATGGCACACCGAACTATAGAGTAGTCATCGCTTTGCTCGCCAGACGTTTTAACGCC